>JACXGJ010000717.1:42331-109386 GCA_016801105.1 Esox niger
AACTCCTGGGCAGCAGGGGCCGCTGGCTGCAACTCCTGGGCAGCAGGGGCCGCTGGCTGCAACTCCTGGGCAGCAGGGGCCGCTGGCTGCAACTCCTGGGCAGCAGGGGCCGCTGGCTGCAACTCCTGGGCAGCAGGGGCCGCTGGCTGCAACTCCTGGGCAGCAGGGGCCGCTGGCTGCAACTCCTGGGCAGCAGGGGGCGTCGGCTGTGGTTCCTAGGCAGCCTGGAGTTCCCTGAAGCACTCCCACGCCCTAAAGGCCACTTGCAGAGCATCACTCATGCCCCCGTCTAGCACCCCCCCTGGGCTGCAGGGGGAAGCCGTCGCCTTGGAGCTGGCACTGGGAGTAGAGCAGGCGTTGGCTGCGCATGACTGGCTGGGGGCTCCGCCACTGTTGGTGTGAACAGATATGGTGGGTCATGAAAGCCCCACCAGTCCTCACTCCTACCGACAGCCAGGAGGTCTTCTACCTCCATTACTCCATACATGAGAGGCAGCATTGGCTCGTTGTCCCACACCACCGCGGGTGGCAGCCGTGCCTTGGAGCCCTTAGCTTGCTGCCATAGCTCCCCCCCAAAATTTTCTTGGGGGTGACTCCCCGCAGGTCGGTGGCGCCGCCGCTGGCGTCGTCTCCTCCTATTGCTGCGCTGGGTTGGCCAGGTGTGCAGCTATTGACAGTAGGGGTTTTCTTCCTCCCTGGTGTCTCTGTCAGGCCAACCAAGGAGTTCCCCTACTGTCCATCTCTGCTGTGTCTCTGGGTGGTGGATCATTCTGTCACAAGGCTGGGAGTAGGACACAGGCGCAGAGATGGAAATAATCCATAGCTTTTTATTAAAGTAGAAGAAAATTAAAATGAAAGCAGCTTACCGTGACTGGGTATTTAGCTAAACATTAACTACAAACCATAATGATCCACACAGAGTGTGGTCAAACCTTCACATAAATGGGTTCCCCAATTGGAGGCAACGATCTACACCTGCCTCCAATTGGGGAGACCAAACTTAAATAGAGATGCCTAGAGGCACCTCTTTCTGTCCTGTCCTGACTATGGCCCGAGCCCAGTGCAGAATTGGCATAGCCAGGACGTGACAGGTGGACATTTTGAAATGTCAGGTTTTAATTTGTAATTTATTGTTTAATTTCACAATTTTAGAAAAGTTTATGTAAAAAAATCTAAAATGTTATGCATTCAACTGAGGCACTGACAAAACGTAAAAAAAAGTTACCGGTTGTGTACACTTAAATATTTATATGCTGGAACTACACTGTACATCTGCTGTTTCTTTTAAAACAATTGCAACAAAAATGCATTGTTATTATAATTAATAAAGGGGGAAAAAATCATGCAGTGTCTCATATCACTGACTTATTGCTCTCACTTCACTAATCATAATGAATTACTCTTTAAATTCAGAAGCTAAGCAGAAAATAAATGTCCTGACTGTCCTCTACTCTCTGCTGAATAGCCTACTGCTCTGGTCTCTGACTAGTCATCTACCTTCAAATAAATATTCTAAGCATACCACTATACATCATGAATAAAACGTCAATATTTAAAAGGTCCTTCTCTCTCTTCGCTGTCTCTGTCTTCCACTCCATGCTGTATGGAGTATTTTTTAAATTCACATTTTTCATAAGAGAGGGGACAATTCAGGACTTTCTGACGGGGGAAGATTTATCTCAGCACTGAAAATGGGACTACTGCTTTATTATTGAGCAGCAACAGCTTTTTATTGGGGAGACTTGGTTACCCCCACCCGCTCTCCTCCATTCCAGTACCATTCAAACCACATGTTTGATATAGCAAATGTTTTTTTAAATTGTATATTTAATCCACATTAATCAGTTTTTGCGTCAAATTGACAATAATTCTTAGTCCAACTAAAGCAGCATATAAAGTATACTGGGAATAATAGAAAAAGACACTTACAGGAACTCTGCTCATTTCAGCAGTATTGCTGATTTTAATTCCTTATGGCTACACAATCTAATTAGTACAGTATTGCCCACAAATTGTCCTGTTTAGGCCTGATCCAAATGTTTAGGATCAGGCCTAAACATTTTATTTAGTCAATATTACATTTTTGGTTTCAATATTGAAATTACTGAAAAGCAATTAGATGTAACAAAAAACAAAAAATGTACCGTATAAAAAGGTTAGAATTCTAGGTAAAATTAAATACATGCCTAGCAAATGCATTGTATGTGTAATTGCATTTAATTTCATTTGATAGATGCTGATTGTAATACTTTTCTGGAACTGCAACTAAATTTGGGTCTACAATCATATTACTATGGTTTCATGTTCTATGGTCTTCGTGATACAAACCTGTCATAGATACCGGTTCCTGGCTTATCAATGAATAGAGGAATTGATAAACATATTGGTCTTCCATCTGTATTACAGCTTCGGGTTGGATACTAGTTTTGTCCATGCTTTGTTATCAGTGAGTAATAAAACATCACCTAAACATTTTAAAAAATCCATTAAAAAAGATGAACCACTTTTTATCATATGTTATCTCTTTCACTGCATGCAGTTAATACCCCAAAACCTTTTTCAAAATGTATTTTTTTTACAGAGAAAATGTCTTTATATACGAACTGATTACCAGATAACCAAATACATCTCTGGAAAGAACTAAGAGACCTCTAGAGAACTATCATTTAGAGTATTTATATGTAGAAAATAACAACTTATCAAAGTAACCCCCCAAAAAGATTAATTGTTTTCAGACCTCAAATACTGCAAAGAAAAATGTATATTCATTTTTCAACATAGGAAGAGTTCAGAAATCAATATTTGGTGGAATAACAAAATTTTATCACAGCTTTCGTGCGTCTTGGCATGCTCTCCAACAGACTGCAACTTTGCTATTGGGTGACTTTATGCCACTCCTGGCACAACAATTCAAGTAGCTCGGCTTAGTTTGATGGCTTGTGACCATCCATCTCACTCTTGATAAAATTCCAGAGGTTTCCAATGGACTTTACATCTGGAGATTAGGCTGGCCATGACAGGGTCTTGATATGGTGGTCCTCCATCCACACATTGATTGACCTGGCTGTGTGGCATGGTGCATTGTCCTGCTGGAAAAAACACTTTTTAGAATTGGGGAACATTGTCAGAGCATGAGGAAGCAGATGTTCTAAACGGATAACCTTGTACTTGGCTTGATTCATGCATCCTTCACAAAGACAAATCTGCCTGAGTCCAGCCTTGCTGAAGCATCCCCATATCAGTATCGATCCTCCAGCAAATTTTACAGTGGGTGCGAGATATTATGGCTTGTAGGCCTCTCCAGGTCTCCGTCTAACCATTAGACAACCAGGTTTTGTGCAAAGCAAAACATTTGGCTTGTCAGAGAAGATGACCTTACTCCATTCCTCTACAGTCCAACAATGATGGTCTTTAGCAAACTTCAGCCTGGCTCTTCTTTGCTTCTCTTTGATGAAGGACTTTTTTTCTAGCTTTGTATAACTTCAGCCCTGCCCCTAGTAGCCTGTTTGGAACCGTCCTCGCCATGCACTTCCCCCCAACTGCTGTTTGCCATTTTTTTTGTCAGTCACTTGATGTCATCCTATGGTTGCTGAGTGACATTCAATGAGTTGACGGTCATCTCGATCTGTCGTTTTTTGCCCTCTGCCAGTCTGTAGTCCTCAATGTCTGTTGCTGGACCTTGTTCTAATGAACAGCCATCTTTGAAATGTTCAGGATGGAAGCAACCTGATGCTCACTGTATCCCTCTGCCAGAAAAGTCAGAATGTAACCCATCTTTTCCTGACTCAAAGCTATTGTCATGCTGAATAGTTGTTTTAGTCAAATTACCTTTGAGGTACTACTTGCACTGATTTGCCATCCAGCTGGTCCTATTCCAAAAGGATAGTGATGACCACAGCAGTGGTTTTCAGACTTTTCCTCTAAAACGCTGCAAACCAAATCATACTACCACCCCATTTCCAAAAAAGCTGGGGCACTGAAACCAATTATGCAAGATTTACCAGCATGTGTTCGCTTTACACCATTGTCCACTGTCCCACAAAGCCTATATTTTCAGCAGTGAACCTGGTTATTTTTATTTTATAGGATGCCATTCATTTTTATTATACATGTTCAGACAATTTGCTGAAAAATACTAATTCAAATGAAATTCATAAAAAAATTCCATGATTTATTTTTTAATTACATTTATTTAAACATGCAAGTCAATGAAAAGCCTGTTCATTAGAAGTTCTCATGCCACCACCTTTGTGCCTGAGCCCTGTTGCTCCAAAACATTACACTATTAACTAAATTTATAATGGCCTATTCGCAATACACAATTGTCACACATAATAAAATATGTAAATAATCTCTTAAAAATATAACAATGACTTACTAAGACAAAGACATTCCTTCTCAAGTGAAACCTCTAGTAAGGCTTTAACATTATTTGCTGAATATATGTGGTCATAATGTTTTGGCTTATCAGTGTATAAACTTAAAGAGGCATTTCAGAATTTTTGGCCAGTGGTTATAAAGCTGTCTTACTCTATCAATCTAAAACAGGTCCCAGAGAATGTTGTGCTATGTCATGTGCAATAAGTTTCTTAAAGATTCATGCTTTCAAGTTTGGAATGTCAAATGCAATTGGATGGCTGGGGTGGAAAGGAGTTAATGAGGGTTCCACATGGGATTTAGCATAAATCCTCCAAATTGCAACCCCTGTTTATGCTGGGTGCAACATCTGACCTTCTTCCTGTTCTTGTCAACAATTTTAGACAGGAGTATTCAATGTAAATACACATTGTTATTTAATTTGCCAGCAAACAAAGACAAGATCAGAGTGAGGCATGCATTACATAACCCGGTATAAACATGGCAAGAATGTTATGTACGTTTGCCCACTGACAAAGAAATTATCAGTCTATAATTTTAATGTTAGGTTTATTTGAACAATGAGAGTTTCACGTCCCTGCCTCCGCGAGCGCGCAGAGGCGGGCGCTCGCGTCCCTGAGCAGCCAGCGTGCACCTGTTTCTCAAACCTGTCTCCAATCACACACCTGCTCCCTCTCTCCTCATCACCGACCGTATTTATGCATCTCCCTGTCACCTATCCCCTGCCGGATCAATGGTTTATGTTCACATGCCACAACCAGCACTCAACAAGCTCTGGTCCTGCTTCCCCGTGTATCGATCGATCAATCGACCGACCGATCGCCCGCCCCCGACTATTCTGCCTGAGCCCTGCCTGTTTGTCTGTTCTCCGCTGGTGTTCTGATCTCTCACCTGTCCCCGACTATTCTTCCTGTTCCCTGACTGTACTGCTGCCGCCCGCTCGTTTACCTACCATTTGCCCGTCCCCGACTACTCTGCCTGCTACTTGTCTGTGCTTTTTTTATCGCTGCGTGAGACGTCCGGCTGCCCGTTCCCGACGCCGCTACCTGTCACGGCCCCGTTCCTCCTTAGTCCGCGCTTGGACCCTTACCTGCAGTCGCGACAGAGAGAATAAGAAAAAGAAGAACAACAAAAAATCCAGAAAAACGCATTGTTATATTGTTACAAATTGATTTGCATTTTAATTAGTGAAAAGTGTTCAACCCCTCTGCAAAACATGATTAGTACATGGTGGCAAATTTTGTTGGCAATCACAGAGGTCAAATGTTTCTTGTAGTTGGCCACCAGGTTTGTACACATCTCAGGGGCAATTTTGTCCCACTCCTCTTTGCAGATCTTCTCCCTGTCATTAAGGTTTCGAGGCTGACGTTTGGTAACTCAAACCTTCAGCTCCCACCACAGATTTTCTATGGGATTTAGGTCTGGAGACTGGCTAGGCCACTTCAGGACCTTAATGTGCTCCTTCTTGAGCCACTCCTTTGTTGCCATGGCTGTGTGTTTTGAGTCATTGTCATGCTGGAATACCCATCCACAACCCCATTTTCAATGCCCTGGCTGAGGGAAGGAGGTTCTTGAGGTCATAGGCAGCATTCCTCCACCACCAAAAATGGCGAGTTGAGTTGATACCAAAGAGCTCGATTTTGGTCTCATCTGGCCACAACACTTTCACCCTGTTCTCTTCTGAATAATTCAAATGTTAATTGGCAAACTTCATATTGGCATATACATGTTCTTTCTTTTGCAGGGTCACCTTGCGGGCACTGCAGGATTTCAGTTCTTCATGGCATCATGTGTAACCAATTGTTTTCTCAGTGACAATCCCAGCTGCCTTGAGATCATTGACAAGATCTTCCCATGTAGGTCTGGGCTGATTCCTCACCATTCTCATGATTAATGCAACTCCACAAGGTGACATCTTGCATGGAGCCCAAGACCGAGTGAGATTGACAGTTCTTTTGTGTTCCTTCCATTTGCGAATAATCTCACCAACTGTTGTAACCTTCTCACCAATATGCTTGGCCATGGTCTTGTAGCACATTCCAACCTTGTGTAGGTCTACAATCTTGTCCCTGACATCCTTGGACTGCTCTTTGGTCTTGGCCATGGTAGAGAGTTTGGAATCTTATTGATTGACTGCTTCTGTGGACAGGTGTCTTTTTATACAGGTAACAAGCTGAGATTAGGATCGCTCCAGTTAAGTGTGCTCCTAATCTCAGCTCGTTACCTGTATAAAAGACACCTTAGAGCCAGAAATCATTCTGATTGAGGGATTTCTTTGTTATTCTCTCTCACTGTTCAAATAAGCCTACCATTAAAATTATAGACTGACAATTCTTTGGGAAAATGTGGGAAAATGTAAAAACATAAAATCAGCAGGGGATGTAAAAAATCAGCAGGGATCAAATACTTTTTCCCCCTCACTGTATATCACAGTTCTTTTGTTAAAACAATTACAGCAATAGAACACAGGATTGGTTCTTACTTGATGTTTTGCCTCTGAATTTGGTTAAACTGATTTTATTTTGATTGACCCAAGTAACATAAGCTTTTGAATGCCTTGTACGATTGCATGAATTTAATCACACGTCAAGGTCTGGGCAGGTCAGATGGTAAGTGAACAGTTCTTGTAGTCAATGTGATGGATATGTAAATACCTTGACTAATTTTGTTTAAATACTTGATATTTTTTAACGTTGGAGTTAACACTGCAACTGCTAGTGAAGATTTCTGCTTCAAGTTAACAAGTGGCACCAAGTTATTGTCCCACATACACAACAGCATGGTTATCTACATTTTCAGTTTCAATGTCGGTGCCTACGAACATACTTAATATGGGAGAAAATACATCTCAGTTCTACCTAACCAGCTATGGCAATGGCGCAAACACCATTACATTAAATGAGCAGTTAATCGAATAGTTCGACACAAGCTGCACTTTTAAATTGGTAATATGAGTAAAATAGAAAACACTGAAATTTAACTCAATTTTTATTAAATTTAATAGCATATTATGTTTGTTATAATCTATATTTTTAAGTGAGATTATCTACGCTGTTTACATCCAAATTGCAAATAATAACCGTAATTGCGGTATTGGTCAAAGGCATCACAATTCACTATTTTATCCAACTCATGCAGCCTTAGTTAGCAGTGGTGAGTACCTACCGACAGTAGTCCAAGCATGGGCAAAACCACAAACTGGGAACAGGGTGTTGGACACCTGAGGCTCATTGATGCACGAGGGCAATGGCATAAATTGTGAGATGCTGTTATTGATTTGGAAAATATTACTGATCTTTTATTTAAGTATAGTGATCATATGAAGCCAATTATTATCACATTGGTGTTTGGCTCCATTTTAAATATTGATAACATAAATCACCCTGATCAAAAGTTTACATACCCTTAAATGTTTGGCCTTGTATAAAAATTGACACAGCTTACAATGGCAATTAAAGGTGAATTTCCCACAGCTGTGGCTTTTTAAATTACAATTGGTGTCTGTGTATAGTCAGTGAGTTTGTTAGCGCTCGAGGGAATGCAGGCTAGATACTGAGCCAGGGGGAGCAGAAAATAACTGTCAAAAGACCTGTGTGACAAGGTATTGTCAGTAATTGCAGAGCAGGTAGAATTTAATTTCAAACAAAAAATCCCAGGTGCCGGCAATCAGCGTGGTCAAGATGTGATCAGGCAGAAGTCAATGCAAAGGAAATACAAAAGTTTCCTTTCATATTTATCAAATGCTGTTCAAGGGCTTAGTATTTCAGTGATTGGGAGCTGGGAAGAATGCTGCATTTGTGATGATTGGGATCTGGAAGCAATAAATCATCCTGGTGATGGGGTTGAGAAATGGAATTGAGACCAGACTTAACAGATATGGCAACAAGTGAAACAATTACAAATATTAATCTGATGTTCACTGACGAAAATAAGACAGCTAGGCAAAGCAACCCAACTTGACATAGTTTGTTGAGTTCACACTCACCTTGATGACATCACACCAAAGAACATAATCTCTGTATGGTAGCTTATAGGAAGTAGTTCACTAATGCCAGGGGTACAAACCGTTTCCATTAAAACAATTTGACAATGCTAATTACGCCAATTACAGACCAGGACAGAGCTGAATAATGCATTGTTTGAAAAAATTATCTTCAGGATTCTCTTTTTTGGGTTGACTATGAGAAAAATATGAATTTTGGACGAACTACCCCTTAATGTTGTGGCACCAGGTTGCCCTGTGGGAAGATAAGAAGCCAGTTGAGGGAGTGTGTTGCTATAGGCAATATTCTGCTGGGAAATCCTGGGTCCGGGAATTCATGTGGATGTCAATTTGGCATGTGCCACCTACTTAAACATTGTTGCAGTACACACCCCTTCATGGCAATGGTATTCCCTTATGGCAGTGACCTCTTTTAGCAGGATAATGCACCCTGCCACATTGCACACATTGTTCAGAAGTGGTTTGAGGAACATGAAGAGTTCAAGGTGTTGCCCGGGCCTCCAAATTCCCCAGCTCTCATATGTGGGATATTCTGAACCAATAAGTCCGACTTTTAACCACGGCTCTGGTGAAAAGTGAAAATAAGTGAATTTAAGGGAATGCGATTTGGGAAGCAGGTCTTGTGTCTTAATGCATCGGCATCCAGGGAGTGACTGGAGCTAACAGCTTCCGAGTTCAACCAGTGGGTAATCTGTTCAGAGTTATCAGTGGCCAATACTGTTCCTGTCACGCCTCCTCCTCCGCAGGCGCGCAGAGGCGGGCGCTCGCGTCACTGACAGGCAGGCGCGCACCAATTCCCAGACCTGTTCCCGATCACAGCTCACACACCTGTTCCCATTCTCCGCATTACCCCTCCGTATATATACTACTCTCCGTCACATCTTCCCTGCCGGATCAATGGTCTCTGTTCTCATGCCATATCTCGCTCTTCGTAAACCTTCATCTCGCCTGTCCGTGTATCGACAGATCGCCCGTCCCCGACCACTCTGCCTGATCCCCGCCTGTACTTCTGCTCCCCGCCGGAGTTCTGACTGCCTGCCTGTCCTCGACTACTCTGCCTGTTCCCTGCCTGTACTTCAGCCGCCAGCCCGTGTGCCGACACTCTGCCCTTCCCTGACTACTCTGCCTGCCACCTGCCTGTACTGTCGCCTCACGGCCCGTCCCCGACGACTCCACCTGCCACTCCCTCTCTCTTCTCCAGTCCGCGCTTGGAACCTTACCTGTGCCTGTGACAGTTCCTCTGCCTGTCTCTTTACTAGTCTATATTTCACAAGTCAGGTATTGTGTTTAGGCAGGTAATGAAATATGTCTGAAATGTTATGCATTAAGTACAAGTGGTTCGGTGCTCAATCAATTCACACACACTAACAAGTAGTGTTAACACAACAGCACAAAAACTAACACACAGAACTGTACAACACAGCACTCTGGAACACGGCATCTCCTCAATTAATTGACGATCTGATGTTAGAATTGAGAAGGATATTTTCCATGCACTATTAAACAATCTGTCAATATAAAGTAGTGGGTACTTGATGTAGACCAGTGCAACAATACAGGAGTGAATTGGGAAACCTGAGTCTTATAAACAATGTTAGAAAAATGTACATGTTGGTCTTGCATGTTGGTCTGGCAAAAGCTCTGTGTGACATCCACTTACTGCATTCATAAATGGGGAAAAAGTGGATCTATTTTGTTCAGTTGTTATGACCAAATGTATGTGGCGCTCAACGATAACATCCATATGAGCTTGTAGGACATCCCATTCCAAAACCATGGGCAGGAATATGGATTTGGCCCCCATGCAGATATTACAATATCCACTATACTGGGAAGGCTTTCCACAAGATGCTGGAGTCTCTCTTTGGGAATTTGTGCCCATTCAACCCAAACAGCCTTTTGCAACAGACTAGAAGGACTGGCTTGCAATTGTCATTCCAATAAATTCCAGTTGGCCCTGCTCTGTGCAGGCCACTCGAATTCTTCCACATTAACCTCATCAAAACATGTCTTTATGGATCCGCTTTGTGCACGGGCACAGTCATGCTGGAAAAGGAAACAACCTTCCCCAAACCATTGTAACAATGTTGGAAGCACCCAATTGTCCTAAATGTCTGTGTCCTGCAGCAATAAGATGACCCTTCTATGGAACTAAAAGGCCTAGCCCAAACCCTGAAACACAGCCCCTGACCATTGTCCCTCCACCACCAAACTTTACAGAAGACACAATGCATTCCAGTCGGTTGCATTCCCCTGGCATCCGCTACACCCAGATCCGTCCATTAGACTACAGACTAGAGTACCAGATAGTGAAGCATGATTCATCGCTCCAGAGAACACGTTTCCACTGCTCAAGAGTCCAGTGGCGGCGTGCTTTACAACACTCCAGTCAACGCTTGGCATTGCGCATGTTTGCATTGGCAATGCTTTGCACACAGCTGCTCGGCCTTGGAAAGTCGTTTGTTGCTCCCGACACACCGTTCTTGTGTTGATGTTGCTTCCAGAGGCAGTTTGGAAATCTATGGTGAGTGATGCAATGGATCATAGATGATTTGTACGCGTTACACGCTTCAGCGCTTGGTGACCCCGCTCCGTGAGTTTGTGTGGTCTACCATTTCGTGGCTGGGCTGCTGTTACTCCTCTTTACAATAATCATACTAACAGTTGACTGGGGCAGATCTAGTTTGGCAGAAATTTCACAAAACGGATTTGTGTCAAAGGTGGAATCCTATGACAGTGCCATGTTTAAAGCCACTGAGCTCTTCAGTATTAACCATACATTGGTTTATGGAGATTTCATGTCTCTGTGCTGGATTTTATGCAACTGTGAGCAATGGGTATGGCTGAAACACCTGAAATCAGCAATTAGTAGGGGTGTCCACATACATTTGGTTATATAGTGTTGATGTGTATGTTTAGTTGACAAGAGAACAGCTGTTTATCTGTACACAGGAATTCACATTCAATCAAAACGCAACAGTAATTAGCCAATGGGCTTACAGTACTGTGATGTGTATTCAAGGTTGTGATATCTATAAAGTAGAGGTACGACCGGAAGATTCTTTGAGATCGAGTCTGAAACTCTAAAGAACAAGTTTGTAACCTCATGAACAATCGACTATCAAATGCTGCAATAAATAATTGAATTACTCTCTCCCCTTTACGACAGTGTACGCAATCATTATTTCAACCACTATAAGAAACGACTGATTTCTAAAAATAGTGTATGCATACATGTTACAAACCCCTTGGCTTAAAAGTCTAGGGTGGTTGGTAGGGAGACCCGCAACATAAATTATTCACAGTTTTACAGTGAAAAAGAACAGTGAGAACAAAATTCAGAGACAACCAAATCCATAAAACGTTTATTATAAACACACGGGGAAAAGAGGTTGAGCTGGACCCAAATAAATACATAATTTATTTCCAAAAAACCTTTAACTGATCTTGCGTGCCTGCCTCAAGAACAGCTAAACTTTCTACTAAACAAAAAATACAGTGGGTGGTCCACCCAGTTCTAACTAGTGTATTTAGACTAAGTTTTCCTATGGGAAATGTATGCCCAAGGGTGATTTTCCCCAGGAACAAACAACCAAACAGCATAGGTTAGAGGACTGCACAGTGACTAGACACCAGCAAACAAGACACCACATTAATACAAACTCGGGACAAGGTAAGATTTAATAGCAAAACTATGTGGTTTATGAATGAATGAGGTCTGCCATATCTAAGTGTGTGCATACCCACACACTTCAAGAGTCTGAGGTGAAACGCAACCAACCAGGTTTTTTACCCAAGGAAGATGTAATGTGATTTGGCAATGGGAACATGAGCTGGTGGTGAAATCATAAGTGTCCACTGATTGGTCCACCTCAGCAGTGGAACAAATGAACTAATGATGGACAGGTGACACGTGATTAGTTCAGAAGGAGAGGGAAAACACAAATAAATAAGATACCTGAGGGGTATAATACGGTTTTCAACCTTCTCAGATTGATCAAGAAAAGTCAGGGTTGACAATCTCTGACTCTAAAGTTGTGTTAAACGGGACTACGACGGTGATGTTAACATACAGGAGTGTGTGCGCGTTCACCTAAAACGGGCACGTTCGTTAATGCAAGTTGTGTTTTTTGCACAATGGCTTGTGCTCCGTATTTTTCGCTGAAAGAATGTCAGGATATAAGGAGTTTAAAGCAAGGTATACCAATAAATCTCTCATATGTAGTATGATTGAGATGAAAGGACAAGTAAAAAAGTGTATCTAAATATGTGAAAACAATATAATTCAGGTATGGCCTACATATGGGCCACATAGCTGAAATGTGCTCACTGTTAATTATTTAATATATACGCTACTCCATAAAACAACTAAGTTGTTCGGCTACCTGACGGAATTGAATGCTGTGAAATTTATTCCTATACACATAACCCCGCTCATGTTCTACCTGGGTACTCTAATAGGGATGTGCGTACAGTCAATCATACCTATCAACCTCGGGATTCTTAGAAAAAAAATGTGTTCTGTATATAGCCTAGGCCCAGCTTGTGCATATTAAAAAGAGAGCAAGTATTTTTTGCGAATTACTTGCGATCGCATAAAAAGCATGTTTGAACTTTAGAACCTGTAAATGGCCAGGGAACAAATGTATCAAGCAGTTAAGTAGGAGCAAGTACCCCCTTTGCGAACTGCATGGCATGCAGTATGCCAGTACCCCCTTTGCAAACTGTACGGCATACAGTATTCTTGCTCAGATGTTCAGCATCACCGATGGAATACATGAAATGTCCGCTGGCAATATATCGCAAAGCACACGTGTCCGTTTAGTGAGGGCATTACTCTGGCGAGTGGCATTAGATATGTTTGACCCTAGAAGCAGTCAAAGATACGGTATTCCCTGAGATGAGATTCGATATCTTCATGAGAAAACTGCATCATGGTAAACTAGAGTTACACGGTCTCTAAATAACATTGCCCTGCGGAGTGAGCCTCTCACAATCCGTACGGCACTGTCGATTGGGTCTTCCGAATGTGCCGTGGGTAACATCGAGTTACCCAGGGAGACAACCTGCTCGGAGCAGTTTAGAGATGCAGCGTAAATTGCCATGACAGCATACCTCGGGTAAAACGTATTCACCTTTTGTAGTACGGATTAATCGTGACGTTACACCCGACGTCACTTGTTACCTCGATAAGCAACTACCTTGCTTCATAGTAGACCCCTCTGTATCGTTAACATTCTGTATACATACAGATTTTCACCCTAAATGTGTATATAGATTTTCACCCTGTATGTGTGTATACATAGTCTACATATAAGGTGTAAAATTGCCTCTACTCTAAATAAAAAAAATAGATGCTGAGCTTTGCAGTGCAGATAGAAGTGTTGTTGTAATGTGTAGTGTTATGCGACTAAGATAACAATTACAAACCAAGGCTCATAGGTCTTCCAGCTCTCTGTGGGAAAAGCAGTGACAAGATGATAGCTGCCACAGAAAGAAAACGAGAGGCAGTATGTTTCAAAACACAAGGTTAATGCACAGTGTTTCAGGGGAAAGAGACAATGAATTAAACATTGCTGGGAAAAAAATCCCATTTCATTTCTGTCATCCGCCCTGAATTTATTTCACATGAATCAGATAAAACATGATGGGAAGTTGAAAATTCATTTTTAAATGTCTACTCATCTCATCATGAAATATGAAGATGTAGGCTGGAGATACATTGAGGAGTCAAGCGTTTGGCATTGTGTTGGCGCTGCAGAGGTGGGACTCCTGGTCTTGTTATAACAAATTAAAGCAAATCACATTTTCTGCCAGCCAAAATAATTTACTCCGTTAGAATGTTTGTGGTTTATTAATTACATTTAATTATAAATTAAATTAAATTATACATTAATTAATAATCAAAGATTAATTCTATTTTTCATACACACCACTTAAGGAGGTCACGCAGGTATGACCAAAGAAATACCAAAGCAGAATTTTAGATTTCAGTAAGTTTAGGTAACAACTTCAACACAAATAAACTGATCAATGAAATAACTGTTATTTCACAATAAAGTGACAAGATAAACAAATTAGCACCAGACATTTACTTCCTTAAATAAGTAAATACATGAAATACATGCCAATTACAACTTACAGAACATTACCAAAGACATATTAGGCAAATTCTGTTGATATTGACATTAATTCAAATGTTGACCTTGATATAAATGTTTTCCTGCTCCTCTACAGACACAATGATGCAATCTTCCTTGCTGGTAGTCTTCTTCTGAATACTACTGAACCGTGTGTTGCCGAGATGCCAAAGTGGAATGGTACTCCTGGGGTCAAATTCACATATTGAGGGGTTGACAGTTGCAGTGTCAAGAGGTTTGAAAGTGTTTCAAACTTCAGGCTTTATCTTCAATCTGTTTTAACGTTTCTCATTACATTGAAGCCCCGCTCAAATTGGGCCGTGGAAGCTGACATGGACATGACATCGATCAAGTGGAGGAGGTCGAGGCACCGGTGTCCCAGGAGGATTTTATGGACCTCAGGCCAGGAGATGTTGTCAAGTTTCTTTGTCTCACTCTGGTATTACCTGGACTTCATGATGGTTCACTTGTCCAGGATCTGTTCCACATTACCTCTGAGGCAGTCAATATGGGCTTGAAGTGTTGCGCCAGCTCCTCCACTTCTGAGTCACCGAAATCAGAAAACAAATCAGAGTATATTGTGGCCAAATTTGAGAAATAAATGATTTATTTTCATACTGGCCCGCAGTGTGTTATTCAAATGTTTACTTTCACTCTTGTCTGGGTCAGCTTTTGAAGTTCACAATGTTTGTGTCAAGCAGGAGCCCAGCACCCACATCTTCAAACTGGTTGTCCATGCTGTGGACATACTGGTCAATTAGCTTGTTCTTTGATGACAGAATGGCTTCAGTTCTACCGCCATCTGTGTGGGTCGACTTCATCCCTTCAAAGATGTCTGCTGCCATAGCAGCTCTTAGCTATTTTCAATGCAAACAGTCATTCCTAGTGGTAAATATGTGTTACTGTTATAGTTAATTGGTATGTTTTGTAAGCGAAGTAAACACATATGTGGGATATATATCTCTGAGATATGCTATAGAGCATTTTTCTGTATTGGTTTGTAATAACTACAGACAGAGAACAGCATATGGGAATGATTAGCATTGTTGTATGAAATGTATACATTTTTTAAAGGTGTTTTTGTCTTTCAAAATATATGTTTGCTACAAATTCTGCATTTTATGGACAAACAAATACAGGAAGTAGATTCTACTGCCATATTTCCTAGATCATGTTGTGGAGACCTTGTGTTGTAATGACACTTCTATCATTGCTAACATTAGTACATTAGGATGTTGTGTTATGGTAATCTTTTTGCTACTAGATAGAAATATAGAGCAAGAGCAATCGAGTACAGTGTATATATAGATAGATGAGACTGCACACATGGGCTAATTGAGTAAATGTCAGTGACTGATCAATTTTAAGTTTTTATACTTCTATGGAATGTTTAGGACGTAGATTACATCCATGAACTATAATCAACCATTGTAAGAAACGATCACAAAGAAAAACACTAGCAAAAATCTAGACTAGTCTGTATACTAGGTGTAAATATATATTCTATAACCAAAATTAAGAGTACATATAGCACTATTTATAGCACATATACAGTGGGGAGAACAAGTATTTGATACACTGCAGATTTTGCAGGTTTTCCTACTTACAAATCATGTAGGGGTCTGTAATTGTTATCATAGGTACACTACAACTGTGAGAGGTGGAATCTGAAACAAAAATACTGAAAATCACATTGTATGATTTTTTTATAATTAATTTGCATTTTTATTGTGAAAAGTCATTATTGTTTATCCTCCTGATCTTTCATTGAAAAGTATTAAAAAAAATTAAACCAGTTATTAAAGAAGTACAACTGAATAAAAAAATATCAGAACACAAATATTTTTCTCCAGTACATGTGTGCCACAGTTACTGGCGCCCCTTCTTTTAATACTTTGTGTAACCTTTGGACAAGATAACGGCTTTGAGTGTCCTATCATGCGTAAAGAGTTTGTAGAAGAGATCTGAGACCATTCTTCTATACAGAATCTCTCCAGATCCTTCAGATTCCAAGGGTCATGTTTGTGGACTCCTGTTTAGTTCATCCTACAGGTGGGTAAAGGTGAGGGGACTAGGATGGCCATGGCAAAACATTGAGACTGTGGTCAGTCAACCATTTTTGTGTTGATTTTCAGGTGTGCTTTAGATCATTGTCCTGCTGGACGATGCAACCACGGCCCAGTATTAGCAACCCGGCAGAGAAAGTCAGGTTTTGATTTAATATCGGCTGGTACTCGTTGGAATCCATGATAGCATGTATCCTAAGATCATCAAAGATCCTCCACCTTTCATCTGTTGGGATGGGGTACTTTTATTCATGGCTATCTTTCTGCACATGCAAAACCCACCACTGTTGTTTATTTCCCAAAATATCTATTTTGGTCCAATTTAATGTTCCAGTAAAGATTGACAAACTTTAGGGACTTGAGTTTGTTGTTTAATGACAGCAATGGCTTTTTTATCGCAACCCTCCCAAAGAATGTGTGCTCTTGGTGGCGTCTGATTGTAGACTTTCTTTCCCTAAGATCCAACCAATATCTGCAAGTCTCCAAGCTGTGATCCTTGGAGATTATTTGACTCCTAAAGCCATCATCCTGACTGTAAGAGGGGTCAACATAGACATGCTCCCTTCCAGGCCAGTTGTATCATCTCCAGTTGCTTTAAACTTCTAAATTATTGCTCTGATAGTGGAAATGGGCATTTTCAAACATTGCGCTATTTTCTTCTAGCCATTTTCTGATGTGTGCAGCTCAACAAACTTTTTTCACACATCATTACTGTATTCTCGGGACTCAGTCCAATTTGTCTACTGCCACAACAGAATCCATTTCTATTCACATGACACAGTTCAGCTAGGGAAGAGTAATAACTACTGTATTTAAGAATGCTGTTCATTGATTGTAGTTCAGCATTAGTGCTATTGTTTCCTCCAAACACACAGAACTGGGTCTGGAGACCCATCCCTGTGCAACTTGACACTGAACATTCTTGATGAATAGCCCCCCCCAGCAGTTTGTCCTCAGTTCCTGCTTTACTCTCTGTTCATGACAACAGTACGGCTTTACACAACACTAACTTGATTATCAAGTTTGCAGACCTCTATGGTTTTAGTGGCATGCTAAAGAACAATTAGGATTCAGCCTACAGGGAGGTATGCAAAATTATATTGTGGTACCACATCAACTTCTATTCTAAATATAAGGGGAAAATAAGTGATTATTATTGAATTTGGGAAACAGAGGAACAGAGAATGAAGCATCACATCACTCTGAACATGATCCTACCTATCCAGGGCATCTGTCCGACATGACTCTTGACAACAGCCTAAATTGTTCAGAAAGGACTGTATAAAGAATAGGGTCTTGTACTAAGCATGGGGAGAGTTTCTATGGTCAATCCCTCAGACTACTGAATATTTCACCTGTCTGCGCAACTCAGCACAAATACACAAGTACACTACACTCACTGCTACATAAAAAGTGATACTGTAAATATTGATATTAATACTCCACAATTACTAGTGTGGACAATCTATTTTATTGCAATTTTCCAGTAAATTTAATATTGTTTATATAGTTTTTTCCCCCCTCTAGCATTGTTGAGCAGAATCCTGATTGAGCAGAAACCTGTCAGAGTTGTGTATCCTATGCATGTGATCATTTAAAGCTTGAACTTACTTGGTACCTGCTGAGTTGACACATCCTTGCGTATTCTGTAAGAGAATGGGGGAGAGGAAGCAGAAAAAAGGGAGGAAGAAGAGCAGATTCCATGCTGTGACGGATTGGGCTGTAAAAGAGAAATAATATCCGAATGGAAACACCCAGCACATGGGCCTTGTGGGGGAGATGAGGGAGAGAGAGGGAGCATGGTAAAAAAAAGTCACCCAAAACATTTGAAACATACAATGCATTGGCTCACACTCACAAGCACCCAGCAGATTCTACATACATCCCAGTAATAATACATTTTAGCTCTATGCATTGGCACTGTAAATAGAACCTTATTGTTTAGGATTTTACCATCAATAAATCTCAGGTGATTTCCCCACAATGGCTTTAGTCTAAAAATGCTTTCATCCCATCTGTTGGCTATTGTTTCAAAGGGAGAAAAAAAACATCAATGCATGCTTTATTTCCCTGTGATGATATAAGGTTGTAGATTATTCAAAGGCCAGTCGCTCTGTTTCAACATGGGAATTAGGCTACCTGCTAATGGTTTGGCAAAAAAATATTCAGAGCAAACACTAGAGTTTTGCAAGCTCAAAGTAGGAATTAATTGAGAATTAATTGGATAGGTTATTTTCATGCAAATACCTGTTAGTACTGCTAGTAAAAAGGCCATAGATGGAACCTACCATAGACTGGCTACATCAAAGGGAATCAGGCTAGGAGCCCATATAATACAAAATAGTAATATATGGTCAGGAACACTTTACAACCCTGTACAGCTGCTCTGTGTGTATGACATCATGGGATCGCTTGTTAGAGAACATCAAATAAGCACTTTGGTACAAGCGTTCATAATTCAGTTTGTGTTAGTTAAATCATCGGTGTTAATCATAACAAGAGGAAATGCTTAGGAAATAGGAACAGGAATAACAGAATTCTATTTTCACAGAAGATTTCATACCTTAAAGTATCACAGAAAACTGTAACCATATTGTGTTATCTTGTGACCCATTCACTGACCGTGCAACCAGACAGCACCGAGCCAATTCGTACAAAACTCGGCACCACCCCAAACACTGTCGGTATGCTGCACCACCCCAAACACTGTCGGTATGCTGCACCACCCCAAACACTGTCGGTATGCTGCATCACCCAAAACACTGTCGGTATGCTGCATCACCCAAAACACTGTCGGTATGCTGCACCACCCAAAACACTGTCGGTATGCTGCACCACCCCAAACACTGTCGGTATGCTGCACCACCCCAAACACTGTCAGTATGCTGCATCACCCAAAACACTGTCGGTATGCTGCACCACCCCAAACACTGTCGGTATGCTGCACCACCCCAAACACTGTCGGTATGCTGCATCATCCCAAACACTGTCTGTATGCTGCAGCACCCCAAACACTATCGGTATGCTGCATCATCCCAAACACTGTCTGTATGCTGCAGCACCCCAAACACTATCGGTATGCTGCATCATTCCATACACTGTCTGTATGCTGCAGCACCCCAAACACTATCGGTATGCTGCATCATTCCATACACTGTCTGTATGCTGCATCACCCAAAACACTGTCGACATGCTGCAACCAGGTCTCCTCTGCAATCAGGATTCCAATAGTAGTGCAATCGAGTGACATAGATCACTGTACCGCTGGTGTCTGAATTAATTGTGTTTTTTTACCAAATAAGTAAGAACACTCTTGTAAGGATGTCACTAATTATTTTAATTGTTATTTAACTAAGGATAATATTCTTGTATTGCTCGAGTTGTTTTGCATGCTTCGCCACTACCTGTGTTAAAATGTATCAACTGTAAATAAATAACTATTGCAGACACTGTACTGTACAAATGCGCAACATGAAATGTATTTGCCACATCATTTAGTATTCACTTCTGTAGAAGGTTAAGACGGAAGAATAAAATTCCCTTAGGAGAGAGGTAAATAGATTGAGTTAAGATTTGCGTGTGTCTTGGCAGACCCTGGAGGAGTCTCTCGCTCTGTCAGAGTGCAGAGTTGGGGAAACCACATTCAACCCTCAGACTCTCTAATTATCAGTTGAACCAGGAACAGCCAGATGTTCAGCATTTAGTCAACATCATTAACCTAATATCAAGCATTAGCATGAATAATTTGAATGAATTACAGACAGTACCAGGGCCAATAAGCCAGGAATAATTTTCCAATTGATTTATCAAGAACAAAACCCCTTTCTTTTCTTTTGTTCCTACAAGCAAATTTTTGTCTGAATTGGTTCAATCACCTAAAAGGGACTGGTTCATATTTTTCCTTTAATTAACGCTTAATACAGCTGCTACAATCTTGACTAGACTCAAATATTTGATCACAATACTCCAGCTAAAGCATCACTTCAATGGCTGCCTGTAAAATTAAGGAAAGATTTCAAGGTTTTACTGCTCTATATTTACACTATGTTAACAACACGCAGTCCTAACAGAAGAGCTTTCTTCCATGTAGTTAATTTATTGGGGGAAATATCTGACGATTCAATCTTAACCTTTAATACTTTACTGAAGACTGGTATGGTCTATGACTGAGTGTGTTTGGCCCAGGGGCTTGAAGGTGAATAGCAAGGCAGTGATTTGAAAAACCACCTTCTCTAATGCTGTTACGGGGGCTGAGTCACCAACATTTGACCCATGCCATCCCTACACAGTAAAACATAATGTGCCCATTCTATTTGAAAAAAATATTAAGGCAAATATTTGTATGAGCTTTTTGAGTATTTCCAACAAGCGGTATTTTTAAGTAAAATATTCCTGTATTTCACTAACACAAATGTAATAAGCATTGATGTAAAAATACAAAGTAAAAGAACATGGACATGTTCACCAGTTTTTAGAAGTTCCTAATAAAGACTTAAATTACTAATAAAAAAAGTAAAAGTAGTTTATTACTTGCCAGTGAACTAAACTGATAATTTATTGTTTTACCCACTGGTTAATTATGAACTACCTTTACAGTACATGGTAATTTAGGTCTTATTTACAAAGTTCCCCAATGTGGTGTACACATCTGAACATTGCATCCTGCAAGTTTTTTGTACATTTTTTTAAAGGAGTGTGGCTGGAATAGAAAGTCACAAAACCCTTTCAAAATTTTAACCTTTTGTTGCCTTACAGCATGAAAACACATGAAATTAGACTTTTTCTGTCTTTACATTATCTTCAAAAATATATTGAACAAGTTTCTGAGTAAATATTTGCCTGTCTGCCAGCTACAGACTGGCAAAAACGACTGTCCACTGACCTAGATGACTGTCAACTCATTTGAATGTCATTAAACAACAGTAGGATGACATCAAGTGACCAACAAAAAAAATGGCAAACAGCAGCTGGGGTGATGGGCATGGCAAGGACAGTTCAAAACAGGCTTCTAGCAGCAGGGCTACGCTAATGAGATGCAAAGAGCCAGACTAAAGTTTGCAAAAGACCATAAGGATTGGAGCGTTGAGAAATGGAGTATGTTCATCTTCTTTGACTAGTAAAATATTCATATTAGCCCAACACCTGGTCATCTAATGGTTAGACAGATACCTGGAGAAGCCTACAAGCCACAGTGTCTCAGAGCCACTATGAAATTTGGTGGGGGATTTGGTGATGATCTTGGGATGTTTCAGCAATGCTGGAATCGAGCAGATTTGTCTTTGTGAAGGATGCACGAGTCAAGTCAAGTACAAGGTTATCCTGGAAGGACACCTTCCTTCTGCTCTGACAATGTTCCCCAACTCTGAGAATAGTTTTTTTTCCAGCAGTACAATGCTCCATGACATACAGCCAGGTCAATCAAGGTGTGGATGGAGGACAACCAAATCAAGACCCTGTTAAGGCCAGCCCAATTTCAAGACCCGAACCCCATTGAAAATCTCTAGAATTTGATCAAGGGGAAGATGGATGGTGAAAAGCCATCAAACTAAGCCAAGGTACTTGAATTCTTGTGCCAGGACTGGCATAAAGTCACCCAACAACGTGACAGACTGGTAGAGAGCATGCCAAGATGCATAAAAGCTGTGATCAAAATCAGGGTTATTCCACAAAATATTGATTTCTGAACTCTTAAAGTTAAAACATTAGTGTTTTGTTGTTGAAAAATGAATTTAAATACGTTTTCTTTGCATTATTTGAGGTCTAAAAAATATGTATTTTTTGGGGTTATTTTGACCAGTTGATATTTTCTACAAACAAATACTCTAAATGACAATATTTTTGTTGTCATTAGTTTATAGAATAAAACTAAATTGTTCATTTTACTCAAACACTTATGAATAGTAAAACCAAAGAAACTGATAATTTTGCAGTGGTCTCTTAATTTATTCCAGAGCTGTAAAGCTCACGGTGTTTCATCTGTGCTGAATTAGTTGATTCTGGAAGCAAATGGATGGTCCCACTTGTGAAACTTGCAAATGTTTTCAATGAACAATGCCAAGGGTAAACACGGGACCCGGGTCAGGAGAACAGGCAGAGGTTGGTACCCAGATATTTCAGGCAAAACCAGGCAACAGTACATCAGGAGCGGTCAGAAGGCAGAAAGTCCAAAAATGGAGAACAGGCAGAAGCAAAAGGCAGAGGCAAAAGTACAAAACTAGACAAATTCACAAGCACCAAAAGGCAGGCAATTGTCAAAACTGGTAGATAATAAAGTTTAAACAGGCACAGTATGTCAAACAAGTACTAACAATACCTCACACTGATGTGTAAATTGACCTTGGTAATACACTGAGAGAGTAATGGAAAACAGGTGATCAGAATTCCGGTGATCAGAATTCCGGTGATTGCGAACGGGGATGAATGGTACGTTGGCATGAGCTGGGATCTTGGCCGTTGGAGGATGTCATCCTGTGGAAGCTGTGGAGGTTTAGAGCAGCCCAATGACCTCACAGATTCCCACTAGGGCACCCCAAAAAACTTTTTGCAGCAGCTGCATTACCACGTCACCAGTGGTGACTAATTAGAAACATGTGGCGTGGTGGTTAAAGATAGTGCCTTTCATGTGGAAGACATAAGTTTGAATCAATTGAGAGCAACATTAATACATTTTATTTGTGGGCCGCAATAAAACTACAGTACATTATACAGTATTGTGAATATTTCTGGTACATTCCACGATTCTCTCGTCTTTTCACTTGATGAAAAAGTTAGTTATAGTCACCTTTTATTGATAGTTATTGTATCAATTTCATTCACAAATGGAAGAATATAGTATGCTGTTATGCCATTAAAGAAAATAAGTTCTTAAGCCATGAAATGAAATAGCTTTGGCAGACTCCCTGGCAAATGCCCATTTCTTGACTATTCCATAAAGTTTGTAGTTACTGGTAAAGCCTAATACTGGCTAGTACGTTGTTAAAATGGCCAGTGGCAAATGCCAGGCAGTTCATAGACACAATTTGTAGTGGAGGTAAACTTAGTAAAAAACGTTGGTCAGTTTAACTGTATCAATATAATTCACGAATGGCCAATTAGCTGTTGAAATAGCCAGTGACAAAAGAGAATTTGTTCAAGCTCAGCACAAGAGCCTATACTGACAGCATTGAAATGTAAGGCACTGTAGTGTAGTGGGTAACGACACAGCCTTCAATGTGTGCGACCCAGGTTTGAATCTTGAGAGGGCAACACCTTCGGTTTCTGGCTGGCTGAACTAGGCATGCCTGGTTTCTTGTTCATACATTTAAACACATTTTTTGCAATTCACTTTCTGAACTCTAGGACTGGGTCTAAAATCAGACTTTCATTTATCTATCGGAAGGCGGTGAAAGCCTTTTCAAAAAAATTTGAAAGCAATGACCGATTCATAGTGGCGGATAGTTATGTTGGAATGGGGTCCAGATGCCAGCTATTTTTTTTACTGAATATGTCAAGGGATATAGGATTAAGGTGTCAATTGTCCCCTTGAGTCTGAGTGGATCTCTCAGTTATGTGCAATCCCATGTCAAATGTGTTTTGGAAAAATGGGCTCACTTAGGGAGAGGTTTGTAATTTTTGTCTAATGATCATGATATTTTTGTCAAATAATTTAATTAATTATTCAATGCCAAAGTGGAAGCCAATTTGTGCATTTTAATGTAACTGTAAATTTATTCAAAGTGCATCGCTTTTATTCTCCTTAGTAGTTTGGAAAAGTTGGCTGATCGAGCAGTAGTGAGTGGCCAATTCTTTGATGTTGCCTAGCATTGTATTTTCAGGCTAATTAAAACAGAACTTGGTTGAGTGCCATTTCCCTTATGTTTTCTGTATATTAGGGATGTAATTTCTTGTTGCACACATGGTTATTTTTTGTGGTGCGACAGGTATAACAAATGGTGTAGACCCTCAGGTAGATTAACAAAATGTATATACTATGACATCTTTGGGTAGGTTGAGGGAATTTGGAAGGGCATCCAAGAACCTTTAGGTTGTCAGATAATTTATGTTGCAGCTTTTAATTGAGTCCTTGGTTGGAGTCCAAGGTAATTACAGTAGTAATTGTAACAGTAAATGGTGGTTTGATAATTCAGCATAATGAAGAAAAATATTTAGATCTACAACATGCATTCCACAAGACCGAACTAATACCAAATAATGATTGTGGCAATTGTAGGTCCTGAATCAATCAGTAGGTTATAGCTGGGGCCAGGTAAATTACTCACTGACAAACACACACACAAGCAGTGATTCTGCTCCCGGAACACTAGAGTTAATGACAGGATCCCGAAGATTCCAGACCAGTTGCCATGCAGGTTGGAGCACTGCCCAAAGCAGTGAAGTAATTGCTCTGCAGTATGATACTTGATCACATAAGAAGAATTACAGTTTCAGGACGGATCCTATGTTACTGAGCTTTTGAATAATGGATCTGTTTACAAAGTTTACTTATCTGGTTTGAATTACACAGGTAGGGCTTGAATCACAACATCAAAATCCCATCAATGAAAATTAAGATGATCTCAAAATTATTTTATTAAGCGGGAAGTTAACATCCCATTTGATATGCCAAACCTCTCAGGTTTTTAGTGGTTCATTTTGTATATGTAAAACATACTTTTTATTTCAGTCCCCTCATGTTGGGGTACCAGGGCTCTCCCCAGGAATTAAAAAAGACGTTCCACTTCCAAATGAAAAAATGAATGACGCTGACACAATTTTAAATGTTCTTTTCACCTAATGAAATTTGCATTAATGTTGATGTTGAAATACAACATATGATGAATAACAGTGCATCAAGAGTCAAAAACGTTGCTAGATAAAATCCCTGAGTTGAAAAATCTGTATACCTGTCCCTGAGCAATACATTTAATCCTATTTACTACAGTGTCGTGGTCAAGTCTATCAGGCTGAAAAACGGCTGATCCCTTGGATGCACATTTTCCAATTTACACAAATAAAATGTATATAAGCACCCAGCTAATTATTATAATATAATTCTCCATTTATTATCAACTCATAAACAGATGGAGCATAGTGGCTATAAATACACCCACATTTGCTCCATTGGACGGAACATCCAGATTGTTTATACGTTTTTGTTTTTAATTTGGACTATTATTATGAGCCTATGAATAAAGAAATGTTTTGCATTGCCTGCTTTTGAGGTCTGGAAAGTTCTGATTTTAGTGGTATGACATCTTGGTCTTTACGAGGTGCCCAATCCATAATGCACCAAATTACATTCACCAAAATAATCAATTAAATTGATTTGAAACCGGGGGACTCATAAACAATGGGCATACATATCAACACCTAGGTGATAGCCAATGCAAATACAGTGGACTTTTTGAAAAAGTCCAATTTCTGATTTCCTTTATTATTACATATTTGTCAGATTGAATGTTGTCCAAAATTAATACAAAAGGTAATGTAAAGACTTTCACTAGGCCACTCCAAAATCTTAATGAGGTGGACACTTGTGTTTAGGATCATTGTCCTGCTAAACAATTAAATTATGCTTAACCTTCAGATCACGGACTGATGACTGGACACTCTCCTTCAAGAATTTTCTGGTACTGAATAGAGCTATAAATTGATGGTTCCTTCAATGATGGTAATTCTTCCAAGCCCTGAGGCAGCAAAGCATCCCCACACCATCACACTACTACCACCATGTTTAATTGTTGTGATTATGTTTTTATTGTGAAATATTGTATTTGCTTCACAGCAGACATAACGGGACCTGTGTAGTCTAAAAAGTCCCACATTCAACTTGTCTGTCCACAGAACATTATCCCAAAGGGCTTCAGGGTCATCAGTGCACTTTTTTGCAAATTTGAATCAAGCACTAATGTTTCTCTTAGTTAGCAATAGTTTGCACCCTGAAAGTCTCCCATCAATTCAATTTGTTCCAAAAATTCAACAATGACTTAGCTGAGGCTAGAAGATGCTTGCAGTTCCTTTGATGTTGCCTCAGTGTTTTTGTGACTTCCTGGATGAGTCATTATTTATCCCTTGGAGGAATAATGGTAAGCTGGCTACTCCTGGGAAGAGTCAATGTTGTTCCAAGTTTTCCCCATTTGGAGATAATGGCTCTTTTGTTTACTGGAGTGTCAGAGTCTTAGAAATTGCTTTGTTACCTGTTACGTCCCCTGGACTTATCCCTGTGTTTGTATTTGTCCTTAGTTCTCGCTTGTCATTGTAGTGGCTTTCACATTCCTGCAGACGTGGAAATGCATTCTGATAACCTATAGTTAATAACACATATCAAGACGTTCAGACATTTAAACTTGTAGACATTTATATGTTCACTCAGAGTATGTGACTGAGTAGAGAGAGCTTGTCATATTTTTTGTATGGGTTTGTAATTATATGTTGTCTCTATGTTAATTACTGGCTCTCTTATTTGTGCTTACTGGTGTTTAATTTACTTGTTATATTTTGGCTTACATTCTACATGTAAAATGTACTTGTCTAAAGGTAAGATTCTGGGTGGACCACGCTCTGTATTATGAGCAGTTAGAGAGACTAGCCTGTCTAAAGTAGGATAGATGAGTTAGATGAGCTTTTCAATTATACTTTCCATCCTTTTGTCCGGCTCAGACCCTTTTTCCATATTACCATGTGGTTTATAATAAACCTTTATTCAACACTTTACTTCTGGTGTCAGTCATCCCTGTTTGCCATTACCTTTTCACCTCATCACCAACAAACAAATGTGTTATGGTTCCCCTATCCATGGGAGATACATTGTATAGATGTATCAGTCATCCCTGTTTGCCATTACATTTTCACCTCATCACCAACAAACAAATGTGTTATGGTTCCCCTATCCATGGGAGATACATTGTATAGATGTGGGATTGTTCGGCATGTAATTCCCAATAATGCCATTATACTGTGTGGAAGAAGGAAAGTGTTCATGATTTATCTATAAGAGAAACTCCTCAGTCGTTCGTAAAGCAGTAGATTATTTCAAGTTTTAATTTTGTGGATCCAGAGGAACAATTGCTAAAACAAGACAGAATACAAGTTCAGAGGCCAGCCGAGTACTGTTCTGACAATTGCTCTGATTTTACATTGCTAGGTTTCAGCTTATATTCTGTTCCAACAGTATAGGTGATGGAATTAATTTGCAGATTACACATACACCGATCAGCCATAACGTTATTACCACCTGCCTAATGTTGTGTAGGTGCCAGTTTTGCCACCAAAACAGCACTGACCCATCAAGGCACGGACTCCACTAGACCTCTCAAGGTGTGCTGTGGTATCTGGCACCAAGACGTTAGCAGCAAATCCTTTATGTCCTGTAAATTGCGAGGTGGGGCATCGATGGATTGGACCGGTTTGTCCGGCACATCTCACAGATGCTTGATTGGATTAAGATCTGGGGAATTTGGAGGCCAAGTCAACACCTTGAACTCATTGTTGTGTTCCTCAAATCATTCCTGAACCATTTTTGCTTTGTGGCAGGGTGCATTATTCTGCTGAATGAGGCCAATGCCATCAGGGAATACCATTGCAATGAAAGGGTGCACATGGTCTGCAACAATGCTGAGATCATTGATACGTGTCAAAGTAACATCGACATTAGTGACAGGACCCAACTTTTCCCAGCAGAACATTGCCCAAAGAATCACACTGCCTCCGCTGGCTTGCCTCCTTCCCTTAGTGCATCCTGATGCCATGTGTTCTCCAGGTATGTGGTGCACACGCACCCAGCCATCCATGTGATGTAAAAGAAAACATTAATCAGACCAGGCCACCTTCTTTCATTGCTCCATGGTCCAGTTCTTATGTTCAATTGCCCATTGTAGGTGCTTTCAGGAGAGGAAAGGGGTCAGCATGGGTACCCTATACACAACAAACTGTAATACACTGTGGGTTTTGACAAATTTCTATCAGAAACAGCATTACACTTTTCAGCAATTTGAGCTACAGTAGCTCCTCTATTGGATTGGACCACACGGGCCAGCCTTCTCTCTCCACGTACATCAGTGAGCCTTGGCCGCCCATGACCCTGTCACCGGTTCACCACTTTTTCACTAACACATCAACTATGAGGACAGAATGTTCACTTGCTGCCTAATATTTCCCACCTGCTGACAGGTGCCATGAAAACGAGATTATCAGAGTTATTCACTTCACCTGTCAGTTGTCATAATTTTAAGGTTGATGGGTGTATAAGGAATAGTTCCCAATGCAATTTTGCACAAAGATGGCTTTAGGAGGCACAGTAAACCATAGAATGTCAGTTGCTCAGACACCCAGGTCAAAGGCTGATATATATTGTATCAGTATGGACAGTAACTATATGGGTACTCTGGTTAACTGAGTTCCCCCAAATAAGGTAAAGTAACTATATGGGTACTCTGGTTAACTGAGTTCCCCCAAATAAGGTACTAGTCCTATACATCTACATAATACAAGGAGCAGGAGTGCCTCTGCTGCTATTAAGTATTAAATTCATACCCTGATAAGGGAAAGTTCTAGTGATTTTGGCTAGGCCATAGGCTTAGTCTACAACAAATAGATGGAGTCTACGAGCCTTGCTCTGTCACATTCCTATCAATACTGCCCCTAACCCAGATACAGACATCATGAGTTGCTGACAAGGAAAGACAAGTATTTTTAGTATATGTATTCTTTCAAGCATACAGAGTGCAACGACCTATCAGAATAATGAAGTCAATCAGGGACAACAAACCAATAAATGTATATATAGAAACAATACATTGTTTGTTGTTAAAACCTCCCGGTTTAGGAGACTACAGTTACTTTAAATAAGTTCCAGTAAAATCAAACACTGACAGTCAAGATAGATACTATAGTACAAATCAAACTTTTGGCTTATTTGTTTTTGGTGCAGCTTTCGTCTACGGGTTTTCTCCTCTGTTTCATTTAACTGCACAGGAACTGTCCAGATTAGAAGTGTGGATCCTCTTCTTCCTCTATGGGAGGATCTATCCACCGGGGTCATCCATCATCATAGCCGTCCTGCAGTTCAGTCGTACTGGGCCAAGGCCCCTTCTGGGTTTGATGTATACCATTGTGACAACTCCAGGTTAACTACAGTCCCCTCCAAAAGTATTGTAACGGTAACGCAAATTGCTTTGTTTTTGTTGTTCACTGAAGACATTTGGATTTAAAATCAAAAGATGAGTATGAGACAAGAGTTCAGAATTTCCGCTTTCATTTCCTAGTATTCACATCTAGATGTGTTAAACAACTCTGGACATACCACCCTTTGTTTGAACCCACCCATTTTTCAAGTATGCAAAAGTATTGGAACATGTTACTGACAGATGTTTCTTGTCCTGGGCCTCCCCTGGATAGGGCCACAGTGTCACTGGACCCCCCTGTCTCAGCCGCAAGGTCTTACGATGCTATATTATTGTGCTGGGGGAGTAGGGTCAGTTCTTTTTCTCTACTATAAATCCTTTTAGATCTAATGAATGCATTTTCTGAATTTTCCCTGTCTCCTGATGTTTTCAACTTAGGAGGACACAGGGTCTTGGCCCAAAGTACCAGGCTTGATTCGTTGCTGTCCCTGTCCAAAGTCCTCCTGGTTGTGTTGCAGATCAAGAAGTTACTTGCCACTCTGCTGGACACCCCCCCTCCCCCGTTTGTCCCTGTCCTTGTCCATCTGGTCATGCTTCCGATCTTGACTAGGTTAAAATAGACTCTGGACTCAGCCCACATGAATCGATTAATTATTACAATTTGGAGTCTTAATATGTTCACCCGGCACAGCCAGAAGAGGACTGGTCACCCCTCTGAGCCTGGTTCCTCTCTATGTTTCTTCCAAAATATCGGCCATCTTAGGGAGGTTTTCCTAGCCACTGATGTTCAACACTACTGTTGTTTGCGCCTTGGGGTTTAAGGCCGGGTGTTTTGTATAAGCACTTTGTGACAACTGCTGATGTAAATGAGCTTTATAAAATACATCTGATTTGATTGATTGTGTTCGAGCACTGTACCAATAGTGTGTTGAGTAGTCTTGATTTGAGATGCCATTAATCTCATTTCGATTAAATCTTTTCTGTCTTACTTGTTTTTCTTTGCTGGTAAGGTTCTTTGCATGTCGGATATGCAATGAAAGTTTGTCAGCTGTTTTGGCTTCATAATGGACGCAGGAGTTCATGACCCAAGACCTGATTGCATCTGGTAGACCGGCCAGTACTGTCTGGCCAAACATTACCTCCTGTGCATGATTAACCAGGAGTTTTTCCTAGCCACTGAAATTCCTAGCCACTGTTGTTGTTTGCTCTTTGGGGTTCCAGGCTGGGTAATTTGTAAAAGCACTTTGTGACAACTGCTGATGTAAAAAGGTTTGGTCCCCTATTTTCATGCTTTTCTTGTCCTGGCTATGTAATCGACAAGGGAATCATCAGTGTTCATAATTCTACTTTTCACCTTTTCCATGCTGTATTTTTTAGAGAAGAGTTCTCTCAGAGTTTGACATAGGGCATCCATTTGGTGACCGGCATCCTGTTTTCCAAACCAGTGCTTGTTGCCAAAGTCTTCCAGTCAGTACTTAGTAGTGCTCTGGCTAGGGGAATGATATCTTCTGAGCTTAGAATATTATTTTTCATATACCTTCTGTATCCATAGCTCAACGTCCTCTTGGTCAGAGGGAAGTTCAGCTGTCATGGCTTTTAGATCTTTTAGATCCCATGGTCTATGGAAGCTTTTGGTCTTCCTGCTGCTGATGGGAATGCCACTAGAAGTGCAAGGACTTAATCTTGGTTGTTCCAGGATCTCCGGCTCCACATGTAGTAAAACCATATCGGATTGCCCCAATTCCTGTGAGCGCGCACCGAGGGCTGTGCCTGCAGATTGAGGTAGACACTGTGAGCTGGGATTGTAACCTTTGGTTAATCGCTTACTCACACATGTTCAGGCAGACCTGGGTGTTGGAAGCGGAAGACTGGTGTCAGGGCATGAGGCGAGCCCCAGCCAGGCGAGTGATGCACTTTGTAATATTTCATCACACTTGTGTTTGTTTCAGGAGGTTAATTGCATGAGATTCTCATCTAGGTTATCCATTTAGCTGGTGGCTGCTGCTGGGGATGTACAGTAGGTGTTGGTAAGCCAGTAAAATTCTGGTGGAGGCAAGAATTTAGTAGCGGAATGTGTAGAGCTCAGAGTTGGTGAACTGAAGGCCGGAGTTTGGTTACTGCTTGGCAACCCCAAGGCTTGTGCTTCATAGGCTAATTCATCCACTGGGGATGACATGGCTCCCTGTGTTGTTAGCCCTTTCAGCTTCTTTCCTCCATATAGCAATTGGTACTCACATATTTCTATTCTTAATTTTAGTGAATAGGCCCCTTTATGGATTCCGTGGGAAATTGCTCCATGGATCTCAATCAATATTGTACGATCAAAGGTGCCTTGTGGTGGGAAATGGTTAACGCTGTATTTTGTCATTTAACACCATTCTGTAATGTATGCAACTACCTCCTTACCATGGAGTTGCAGCATGTATGTAAAATGTTGACGTAAGGTAGGTAGCTATAGCAGCACGCTTCCAGAACTACAGAAGGGGGTCTGGCAAGGTTTAGATATAGAAAAGTCCATGGTGTCACCAATATGCAAAAGCTAAATGTTGAGATTGGAGGGAAAAGGTAGCCCTCTTGCAGTGCAGACGGAAGCTGGCACTGAGGAAGAAGAATAGCCACAATTCTGTGCACAATACTGCATTTCGTTCCGCTATCCTCTAGCTCCATGAATTCCAGCTGAAATGCTAGGTTGAAGGTCCGATTGGCCCGTTTAGAAAAGAACTGAGATAACGCTCACGCCATAGAAGTTGAATTTAATCTGGAGGTCCATAGTATGGAAATCAGAATGTGTCTGGGCATTCTTAAAGAACTGGGATTATCAATGTTTGGGCCACAGAGATGAAGAAACACTTCACCAGAGCAGTGTTACTTTAGTAAGATGTTGGACAATATATGCAGCCTTGTGAAAAATATGAGGGCCAGAGTGCAGTCCTTGGTCATAGAATCTGGCCATAAATTGAAAAAAGGGATAGAGTTGGCACAACTCTGCGGTCACATCCTATACGGTTCAAACGTGAAGGTGATGAAAGAATGTGTATCATTCAAGAACTTAACAAAATGACTGAATAAGAAAGCAATGAGGCAATTATTCATATATTATGAGTTGCCCTGCGAATCTATTCAATTAGCTGGTTGTTAATCTCTCCAGTTAAGTGCAATTGTCTTCCAGTATGGCTCCTCAAGCACAAAAGTATTCAGCCGTCTTTTCAAGATCACCAATTCATTTGTTAGGTTCATGTAAGTTCATAGAGTGGTGATGGTCTTCCTTTTAGCCCAGCAATATCCCTCTTAAATGTATCCATAAGAGTAGGTTCACAATGGCACATACTTCACAAGTATTGGCTCTGCATGTGCTTCTCCCCTTATAGGAGTAACAAATCTGGTGACTTTGAAAGCTGTCTTGCTCTTTAAAGAACATTACCATTTGATGAACATAATCAGTAAGCTACAATTTTTTAAGTGTCTATAAAGGATTTATAATGACAGTATTAATGCATATGTATTATAAACCGTTCATACTGTTAACACATTGGCCAATATAATGTGATAGCTGGTCAGTGCTGGTCAGTGCTTGCCAAGCAGTTGTTAATAATTTACAAATGCATTTACAAATGCTTAAAATATCAACCCTCATATATAAAATGTTCATATCTCCACACACGTTTAACTATTCTGGTATATCCGAGTACCCTCTAAAATTTGAATGAATATTAATGTACTGTAAACTTGATGACCAATTACAAATTCCTTTTTTTAGTGACACACTGAAAACATACAGCTCTGGATAAAATTAAGAGACCACTACAATTTTTTTCTTTAATCAGCATCTCTACATGTATGGCTGCAATTCCCTTCCAGTGTCTGTAAAATTTTACTAACGAGGTACTGAATAGGTGATTACCTGAACTAAATCAAATTTAACAAGGAAAAGCATAAAAACCACCACTGTGGTCAACAATATCCACTTGCAACAGGACCGGCTGGATGGCAAAAACAGTGCAAGTGGTACATCAAAGGTAATTTGAATAAAATTATGAAATTTAAATAACTCAGCATTACAAAAGAGTTGAAAAGAAAAGCTTTGGGTAAAGAAAAGAAGGGTTCAATTCTGGCTTTACTGGCAGACGGATACTGTAAGCGTCAGGTTGCTTCCATCCTGAAAATTTCAAAGACGGCGGTTCATAAGAACAAGGTCAAGCAACAGACATTGGAGGCAACAAAGCATGTGAGAAAGTATGTATTTTTCTAATGATATGTTAGTCCTATATTCTTGTTTAATGGACACAACACAGAGGAATAATTTTTGCTAGTAGGTGCTATATGAGGTGCACATAAACAGTAAACAGCTTCTGTCTATTATTGGCGAGGCCGCACAATTTGATATGTGTGTGGGGCAAAGAACTTCTGAGGGGAAACTACACCAAACAAGTTTAGGCTACATGTGTATAAAACACTTATATGATTGGCAGACATCCAGAAAGTAGGATGTGCTAGTCTAGTATATGCAAGTGTTTTGGTCTAGTATATACAAGTGCTGGTCATATAATTAGAATATCATCAAAAAGTTGATTTATTTCAGTAATTCCATTCAAGAAGTGAAACTTGCATAATGTATACAGTCATTCCACATAGACTGTCACCACTATGTCTGCTGAGGCTCCCCCAGCTGGTGCGCCGAGGCTCCTGCGGTCGGCGTCACCGACTTTCTAAAACCACTGCCCTCTTTGTGTGTCATTACCAGACGCACCTGTTCCTTGTCTGGTCTTTATATGTCTGTTGGTTTGGTTGGGGTTTTGAGGGTTATTGCTCTTTGTCAACGAGCCGTTCGTTTGAATAATTGATTGTTAAACGCTGCACTTGTTTAAAAAATATATCACAAACCATTCACCTGCGCTTGACTTCATCCTTTGCACCACGCCATGACACAGACTGATATATTTCAAGTGTTCATTCCTTTTTATTTTGATGATTATAACTGACAACCAATGAAAACCCCAAAATCAGTATCTCAGAAAATTTGAATATTACTCAAGACCAATACAAAAAAAGGATTTTTAGAAATGTTGGCCAACTGAAAAGTATTATTATGAAAAGTATGAGCATGTACAGCACTCAATACTGAGTTGGGGCCCCTTTTGCCTGAATTACTGCAGCAATGCGGCGTGGCATGGAGTCGACCAGTCTGTAGCACTGCTCAGGTGTTACAAAAGCCCAGGTTGCTCTGATAGTGGCCTTCAGCTCTACTGTATTGTTGGGTCTGGTGTATCGCATCTTCCTCTTCACAATACTCCATAGATTTTCTATAGGGTTATGGTCAGGCAAGTTTGCTGGCCAATTAAGAAAATGGATACCAGGGCCCTAAACCAGGTACTGTTAGCTTTGGCACTGTGTGCAGGTGCCAAGTCCTGTTGGAAAATTTTATCTGCATCTCCATAAAGTCGGTCAGCAGCAGGAAGCATGAAGTGCTCTAAAACTTCCTGGTAGACGGCTGCGTTGACCTTGGACCTCAGATAACACAGTGGACCAACACCAGCAAATGACATGGCACCCCAAACCATCATTCACTGTGGGAACTTTACACTGGACTTGAAGCAACATGGATTCTGTGCCTCTCCTCTCTTCCTCCAGACTCGGTGACCTTGATTTCCAAAGGAAATGCAAAATTTACTTTCATGAGAGAACATAACTTTGGACCACTCAACAGCAGTCCAGTCTTTTTTGTCTTTAGCCCAGGCGAGACGCTTCTGATGCTGTGTCTTGTTCAAGAGTGGCTTGACACAAGGAATGCGACAGCTGAAACCCATGTCTTGCATATGTCTGTGCGGGGTGGTTCTTGAAGCACTGACTCCAGCTGCAGTCCACTCTTTGTGAATCTCCCCCACATTTTTGAATGGGTTTTGTTTCACAATCCTCTCCAGGGTGTGGTTATCCCTATTGCACTTTTTTCTACCACATCTATTCCTTCCCTTCACCTCTCTATTAATGTGCTTGGACACAGCTCTGTGAACAGCCAGCCTCTTTAGCAATGACCTTTTGTGTCTTGCCCACCTCGTGCAAGGTGTCAATAGTCGTCTTTTGGACAGCTGTCAAGTCAGCAGTCTTCCCCATGATTGTGTAGCCTACAGAACTAGACTGAAAGACCATTTAAAGGCCTTTGCAGGTGTTTTGAGTTAATTAGCTGATTAGAGTGTGGCACCAGGTGTCTTCAATATTGAACCTTTTCACAATATTCAAATTTTCTGAGATACCGATTTTGGGGTTTTCATTAGTTGTCAGTTATAGTCATCAAAATTAAAAGGAATGAACACTTGAAATATATCAGTCTGTGTGGAGTGACTGTATACATCATACAATAATCACTTTTTTAATGGAATTACTGAAATAAATCAACTTTTTGATGATATTCTAATTATATGACCAGCACCTGTATGTGCTGATAAGACCAGGACATTTGGGGAAGCGCAAATACATTTTGGAAGAAGAAGTAAAACACGTGCTATATTTGGTGAATTAACAGAAAGGAACACTTCTCCCTTTGACTTGGGTCCATCATTATTCTGCAAAAGAATCAGACGCTAACACCACTGACCGAGATGACCGTCCACTCATTTGAACGTCACTCAATAATTTAAGGATGACATTAAGTGACATACACAAATAGAATGGCAAACAGCGGCTGGGGTGAAGTGCACGGCGAGGACGGTTGAAAACAGACTCATAGGGGCATGGCTGAAGTTTGCAAAAGACCATAAGGATTGGACTGTAGAGCACTGGCGTAAGGAAATCTTCTCTGACGAGTGAAATTTTCAGCTTTGCCCAACACCTCGTCATCTAATGGCTAGACGGAGACCTGGAGTTGCCAAACAGCCACAGTGTCTCGCACCCACTGTGATATTTGGTGGAGGATCAGTGATGATGTGGGGATGCTTCAGCAAGGCTGGAAACGGGCAGTAATGTATTTGTGAAGGATGCATGAATCAAGCCAAGTACATGGTTATCCTGGAAGAACACCTGCTTCCTTCTGCTCTGACAATGTGAGAACTGTCCTGATTGACCTGAACCCCATTGAAAACCTCTTGAACTTGATCAAGAGGTAGGTGGATGGTCACCAGCCATCAAACAAAGCCGAACTACATGATTTATTTTGTGCCAGGATTATATACATTATTTTCTTTTTATAAGTGTTCAAGTGCTGAAATGATACCTTATTTCATACTGACATATCGATGTCCATTAATAAATGCTTTTTAGACACTTAAAGGATACATACATATCAATAACCATTTAATGTTTGGGTTGTAAATTTGGGCAAGACATCATGAGTGTTGACCATTGGTATCATAACTGACTGCTAACTATAACTAACCACAGTCTCATTTTCAAAAAAGTTTTGACACTGCATGCTAATAAAAACAGACAGTAATTATGTGCATATAACTTATCCCTATATTGAATAGAAAACATTTAAAAGACAACATATCAAATGTTGAAACTGAAAAATGTTTTTAGAAAAATGCATGCCTATTTAGAATTTGATGCCAGCAATACATTTAAAAATGACAGGGCCATGTTTGCTACTTATTGCATCACCTCTTCTAACAATTCTCTGTAAGAGTTGGGAACTGGGGAAACCAGGTGCTGTGGTTTTAAAGTAAAATGTCTTCCTTATTCTTGCATAATTTAGGATTTCAGTCTTTTTTGTCGTATTTTTCATTTCATAATGAACCAAATGTTTTCAGAAGATGACAAAATGATATCCCAAAATGATATCAAATATTGATTAGTCAGACTACAGGACAGTTTTCCACTTCGCGTCAATCCATCTTACATGAGTTCGGGCCCCGAGCGTTACAGGAATATATGGTCGCCTTTTTGCATGGTAAAGGTTTAACTTACATTTGTGGATGCCATGACATACTTTGTTCACAGACAAGGGTCCTCGTTCATGAAACGTGCATAAAATGAATGGTCTTAAAATGATCGCATGATCATTTCACTGACAGAGCTCGTATTCATCAATATAACATTTGTCGTATCCTTACGATCAAACTTATGTCTGGTCAGAGACTGTGTAAAGGCTGATTCCTGCTTCCATGTCAAACACATCAGCGTAGGATCTGTGGATGCGTCAGAGGCCCGCAAAGCCAAGCCGCACAAGCTATGTGCACCAGCTCAAAAATCTAAAAGCACATAGCAATGCATACCTGAACCGCAGGGCTGCACAAAGGATGATTAGTTGGAAAGCGGAGGGAGGGTTTTACGCTGAGTATGGAATTCCAGCCAAATTTGACTTCCTGTATCAACAAAGACGAAGCAACTCTGGAGTTTGGAGGCATGGCTCATATTGCAGAACTTTTAAAAGTATAGGAGAAATTCAAATGGCACTGTGAAGAAATGCACAAAATGTGCGATGTTGGCTTCTTCTCCTCTCTGAAGGCATTATTTATTACCGCTAGGAGAAAAGAGAAGTATTAATTTCACACTCTGCCACACAACTCAAAATTCGACTATATTATATAAGTCACATTAAGGAGAACTCTTCCTGCCTGGATTCAGAACAGTGACAGTTACACCTAACCCAGCCTGGTAAACAATGAAGGCACATCAGTACAAAAGGTCATTTTCTAATAAAATTTTATCAGATTGATGCATTGAGAATCCCTCTGCCCTGATTAAATAGTTTAAACTTTAGATACATTAATCAAAAATGATTCATCATATTGATGAAACATCAGACTCAAAGGGCAGAAAGAGTTATTGTGCAACTAATATCTGTTGGAGAATAAGTACACTATGATATACCATTACTGTATTTCTTTTCTTTTGATCTTAACTAGATAATGTGAAAGATAATTATTAAGGGTTACCAAATTAAGAGAGCTACATAAGACCATTTTGTGCAGGCTACATTTAGCAAGCTAGATTTGTCATTCGCTTCAATCTTCGTCTTAACTTAGATTCTAGTAGCTTAACCAATTGAAACATGTTTAAGCAACTAGCATTTTATTGCTGTCTAACCATATTGTGTCTAATTTAAGCTAATGTTACATTATCTAGTTAGCTAATGCATTGTTACCAGACTCAGGTTGGCTGTGTGTCTGGTACCTACAGTGGTGAGAACAAGTATTTGATACACTGCTGGTTTTGCAGGTTTTCCTACTTGCAAATCATCTAGAGGTCTGTAATGTTTTACCATAGGTACACTTGGATTGCGAGAGAAGGAATCTAAAACAAAAATCCAGAAAATTACATTGAATGATTTTTAAATAATTAATTTGCATTTTATAGCATGACATAAGTATTTGATCACCTACCAACCAGTAAGAATTCCGGCTCTCACAGACTTGTTAGTTTTTCTTTTAGAAGCCCAGAAGCGCCTGTTCTCCACTCATTACCTGTATTAACTGCAACTGTTTGAACCGGTTACCTGTATAAAAGACACCTGTCCACAAACACAATCAAACCGACTCCAACCTCTCCACAATGGCCAAGACCAAGGAGCTGTGTAAGGACATCAGGGAAAAAAATTGTAGACCTGCACATGGCTGGGATGCGCTACAGGACAATAGGCAAGCAGCCTGGTGAGAAGGCAACAACTGTTGGTGCAATTATTAGAAAATGGAAGAAGTTGATGGTCAATCTCCCTTTAGCTGGACCACAGTCTCAAAGAAAACCATTAGTAACACACTACGCTGTCATGGATTAAAATCCTGCAGCGCATGAAAGGTCCCCCTGCTCAAGCCAACGCATGTCCAGGCCCGTCTGAAGTTTGCCAATGACCATTTGGATGATCCCGAGGAGGGAGGTCATGTGGTCTGATGAGACAAAAATAGAGCTTTTTGGTCTAAACTCCACTCGCCGTGTTTGGAGGAAGAAGGATGAGTACATCCCAAGAACACCATCCCAACCGTGAAGCATAGAGGTGGAAATATCATTCTTTGGGGATGCTTTTCTATGTATTGCGAGATCTTGGCCAACAACATCCTTCCCTCAGTACGAGCATTGAAGATGGGTCGTGTCTGGGTCTTCCAGCATGACAACGACCCAAATCATACAGCCAGGGCAACTAAGGAGTGGCTCCGTAAGAAGCATGTCAAGGTCCTGGAGTAGCTGTTAGTTTCCTGTTCCGGTGATGTCCAAAAACAAAAGTTATGCAACCAGAAAGTCAGGGGAGAGCCTTTATTTCAGCATGAGACTTCCGATGTTAACAGTACATAGTTCCCACTCTCTCTCTCTCCAACGAATACAGGAAGTTCCACAGTAATTAAACCGGGGAGGCGGCCTAGGGTCAAACCCAGCCAAATACCCTCCAATAAGAAAGGCCTAAATTACCCTTGTATGGGATGTTCCAGCATATGGTCAATGGTCCTATCCCTCAAGCCTGTGACAGTCACATCGGCAGCTCCTAGCAGGAGGCATGGACAGGACGTGTGTCCTGTCTATGCACCTCTGCTCAAGAGTTAGTTAGTTCATATGTGTTGTGTTAAGTTTCTCAAGCCTACTTTCTCTCATAGCCTAGCCAGTATCCAGACCTGAACCCATAGAAGATCTTTGGAGGGAGCTGAAAGTCTGTAGTAGCCAGCGACAGCACCGAAACCTGAAGGATCTGGAGGTCTGTATGGAGGAGTGTGCCACAATCCCTGCTGCAGTGTGTGCAAACCTGGTCAAGAACTACAGGAAAGGTATGATCTCTGTAATTGCAAACATAGGTTTCTGTACCAAATATTAAGTTCTGCTTTTCTGATGTATCAATACTTTCATCATGCAATAAAATGCAAATGAAGTATTTTTAAATCATTCAATGAGATTTTATAGATTTTTGCTTTAGATTCCGTCTCTCACAGTTGAAGTGTACCTATGATAACAATTACAGACCTCTACATGTTTGTAAGTAGGAAAACCTGCAAAATAAGCAGTGTATCAAATACTTGTTCTCCCCACTGTAGGTAATTAATGCTAATGCACTTTAAATGACTGTAGTTTACTACATAATTAATTTAGTTTGACAGTCTACCACCATGGAAAATAGAAGATCATCAGGTTTATTCCAAGGCAAATTGTCCCTTCACCCAGGCCACTGATCTTATACCTGCAATTTGTAGTGCAGACCAGCAAAGCCTTTCCATTGACCATTATGGCCCAAAATCTAATTAAAGAGGGATTTTACCATGCACCTTCCACATTGTGAGTCAGTAACCATCGCCCATTATGCCCTGAGAGCAAATTAAGGAGGGATTTTACTAAACACCTTCCAGTATGTGAGTCAGTGACTGCAAGAGCCCTAATATATTCACTGCATTTCAGAATAATTAAAATAACCACCTTACAATGGTTTTCTTTTTCAGATGCAACAAAATGTCCTTGAGGGGTAGCAGCTGTGCCTTGTCAAGGGGTGACAGCCAAGCTTCATTCAAGGATTGCAGCTGGGTTGTGTTCAAGGCCCCATTTTCTGACTTTGCTAAGGAGGCTCCCTGTGGATCTCTAACTGAACCCTTTCCCCTATTCACTTGCCTTGAGTCCCTTCTGTATTCACATGTAGCTGACAAACACTGAGCGTAACTTTAGATTAGATTCAACTTTATTTTCACTGAACAAGTACAACAAAACATAATTAGCCTCTAACAAAAAGTGCAAATAGAAGAGGGCAGGAAATGTACAAGTATTAATTATAGTGTGTTACACGTGGAATGTAAAGATGTGCAATTAAGGCAAATGGAGGGCAGAAAACTAAAACTAAAGTATTAGGTAGAATGTATATAACAAATGGGAAATGAATAGTTTTGCAAATGCAAGTACAAATGACAATTCTTACTGTGCAACGCAGGCAAGATGTATAAGAGTTGTAAAATAGCATGTGCAACTGAAATGCAGAAATAGCAGCAATAAAGTTCCTGAGGTAGACATGTACATGTAACATTTGAAAAATCCAAGTACAATGACTACCACAGCATGGCTAGGCACACTTATCCATTAATTCTTGGTAAATCGCGCAAGCTAAAATAATCTCTTCTGGGATTCCACTTGCAGTCTTAAGCAAAGGGGTCAGTGGGGGTTCTAATTAGCCGCTACACCCTCACTCACTTTTTGGCGAAGCACTGTGCTGACCGAGGTTCCACATTCCAGATAGCACCTCTGAAACTGAAAAGCACAAAACCTCATGAAAAGATGACAGACCTGTGGGTATATTAAAGACAATTTGGCATGGCAGAGGCAGACCAGCAAGAAGTGAATAAAACATTGGTAATTGTTCTACTTCTACTTTCCCGCAAGTAAACAATTGGGAAAGTTTAAAATAATAGGGAATTAATTGAACAACATTGGGCGAGATTATACACACCACTATCAAACCAAAAACATTGATGTGGAATGTTTTAAGAGCTGAGTTTCTTTTACCTAATCTCTGCAAGTGAAAGCTGTTGTTCAGGATGGTTTAGCTTATTTAGATTTTTGGCAGGGATGATCTCAGAAAGAGTCTCAGAATGATTAGTGATGCATTGATCCAATGCACTGATCCAGAAAAACCTAAAGAACAAGATATACATTCTCATTTTAACACCATTTAATCAAGTGTAAATATTCATGTTTGCCAAGATTGGTATGATTTAAATAGGAATATACATATACCATTCAGAACAGCATGTTTTTTTTTCCAGAGGTAATTTGAGGTTTACTTAATTGTCCCCAGGATTAAATAATAGCTTTGGCATAGAGTTACTATACAAACAACAGAATATTTAAATTCAAACTTTGAATACATACTTCTTTTAGGAGAATGACTCACAGGGGTATATACATCTATTCCACTTTTTCTGAGGAACCATTTTGCATCTGCCTGAGGGAAAACGTTGAAACTGCTGGTGGAGTACTTGGCAAGGTCAGAGGTTATTATATTTTGACTTTGTATGCTCACACATCACCTTTATTGATGTCTAGACCAGGCAATTGATTTTCAGTAGCTAAATTTCCCAAAATCTGACTGAAATGCCATAAAATAATTCTGTTCTCTATGACAGCCTGCTGGAAGAGGAGCGTGAACTGTTTATCTCTGCAAAAACATAGTTATTCTTTAACTCTGTTCAACCCTGGAGCATTTGTTAGATTAGATCTAATGTCTACATTGCTTGATGTGATCACATAACTTCAAAAACCTCTGTGACTGTACATGACCGAGATCTGTCTGAGCTTACTGGGGAAGATGAGGATAGGTACATAAGCAGAGTCTTCAAATCCCAGTGGTCCTTACAATGCACAGAACTGTCCTGACCTGGAATCAAAGGTACATTTTGTAGCCCTTTATTGCGCGACACGTTCACTTAAATAGTAATTAACTCTAAACCCACCAGCTGTGAACTGAAACCTTTGACAATGAAACTACTTCAGGAGCTACTTTCTGTGATTGGTCTACCTATGTTAAACATAATTAATTGATCCTTATCTTCCAGATGTGTACCAAACTCACTTAAAGTGGCAGAAATAAAAACTGAATTGAATCTCGATCCGGATATATTAAAAAATTACCAGCCAATCTTGGACCTGCTCCTTTAAAAAAAAAAGTACCTCAATATCTTCCTGAAGACAAATAATATTTATTAAATGCACCAGTCCAGTCCAAAACCCAATCATTGAACTGAGATTTCACTCCTAAAGGTGGTCAATTATTTTTTAAAGGCATCAGACAAACATTTTGCATCCGTTCTACGTACCTTTGACACCACTACTCACTCCCTACTTCTGGAGAGATGTAATACCCATGTTGGTGTATGCAGACACATTCTTGTCAGGTTTAGATCTAATTACTTTTGACGTTATCAGTTCGTATGTCTGGATGGCCTGTCCACTGACAAATCAAAGGTACGTTATGGTGTCCTCTGTGTTCGTTTTTTGGACCACTAGTGTATTCACTATACTGAATTTTAGTATACTGAGCTTTAATGCAAAATATCACTGCTCTGCAAACGACACACAGATGTATAACTCAATGAAACACAGAAATGCCCCCAAATTGCCTATCCTGGAAAAATGTTTTAACACCCAAGTAACAAAGAGATTTGTTGTCAGATCTCACATTGAATCTCGATGTAGATACAGTGGGGAGAACAAGTATTTGATACACTGCTTATTGTGCAAGTTTTCCTACTTACAAATACAGAATAGATATCATTGCTCTTATTAATTTACTCTGGCGGCAATGTGCTGCCAACAGGCGTCCTATCAATGTTTTCACCCATGGTGTGAGATTTAGCTATTAACCTTGCTTTAAACTCCTCATATCCTGGCATTATAAACAGGCATTCTTCCAAGGAAGCATACGGGGCAGGAGCAATTGTGCAAAAACCCAGCTTGTGTTGCCGAACACACCCCTTGAGGTGAACACACAAACTCCAATTAGGTTAACATGGAGTCAATTAACAAACATTTTAATCACTGTTGTAGTACCGTTTAACACAACTTTAGGCAGTCAGAGTTTGTCAACCCTGATTTTCCTTGATAACCCTGAGTTAAATCTGATTTGGTTGAACTCCCTTTGTAGTATATCCCTCCGATTGGAAACATGACTTTGGAATCAAAAAATTGTGCAAGAAGATAATTGTCTATAAATATAATTGCGATCTGGCTCGCAATTACATTTAGAGTAGCGAGCCATTGCAATCAGGCAGTTATGTAATAACTGCGACAGCCTGAGTTGTGGCCAATATGCTCAGTTTCCTAAGATTGTGAAGTGTTCATTCCGCTGACTAATTTACATAATAAAAACAATTGTTGGATCAAAGCGTTTGTTTAATTTCTGTTTAAAAGCATAAGCATTTAAAACATATGTCCATTAGCTGTTCTATATGTCAGGAATTCATGGATTTTAACAGCTGTATTTGCCATCCAAAAGGTATGTATAGCCCACTCCCCACATACAACCCTCAACTGGACTAATATATAACCCCCCTCCCAAATACACACACAACCCTGAACTGGACAAATCTTACACCTTTAGAAGTACATGAATGTATGCTTGTTATGTTTAGACAATAACAGAACATCAGTTTATATGCATAAAGCAATTCACGTACAGTCAAAGCATGACATTAATCAGCTAATGGGCTTACAGTACTGTTTTGTGGATTTTGGACTGTGATGTCCATAAATTAGAGGACGACCGGAAATTTCTTTGAGATTGAGTTTGTAAGACTGAGTATAAAGTTTGTAATATCATGAAAAAAAGACTTTCAAAGGCTGCAGTAAATAATTGAATTACTCTCTACCTTTATGACTGGGTTACACAATCATTATTTCTCCACTATACGAACGGCTAGTTTCTAACACTCCATTTACAATTATATACGTTTTTTTTAAGTATATAACAGATAAACAGCAAATATAGTTGCATAGCAACAATGGATGGGGTACTCCTACAGTGGGGAGAACAATAATTTGATACACTGCTTATTTTGCAGGTTTTCCTACTTACAAAGCATGTAGAGGTAATTTTTATCATAGGTACTCTTCAACTGTGAGAGACGGAATCTAAAGCAAAAATCCAGAAAAATCTCGTTGTATGATTTTTTAATATTTAATTATCATTAATTATTTGATACATCAGAAAAGCAGAACTTAATATTTGGTACAGAAACCTTTGTTTGCAGTTACAGAGATCATACCATTCCTGTAGTTCTTGACCAGGTTTGCACACACTGCAGCAGGGATTGTGGCCCACTCCTCAATACAGACCTTCTCCAGATCCTTCAGGTTTCTGGGCTGTCGCTGGGCAATACGGACTTTCAGCTCCCTCCAAAGATCTTCTATAGGTTCAGGTCTGGAGACTGGCTAGGCTACTCCAGGACCTGACATGCTTACGGAGCCACTCCTTAGTTGCCCTGGCTGTGTGTTTCGGGTCGTTGTCATGCTGGAAGACCCAGCCACGACCCATCTTTTATGCTCTTACTGAGGGAAGGATGTTGTTGGCCAAGATCTTGCAATACATAGAAAAGCATCCCCAAAGAATGATGTTTCTACCTCCATGCTTCACGGTTGGGATGGTGTTCTTGGGGTTTTACTCATCCTTCTTCCTCCAAACACGGTGAGTGGAGTTTAGACCAAAAAGCTCTATTTTTGTCTCATCAGACCACATGACCTCCCTCCTCTGGATCATCCAGATGGTCATTGGCAAACTTCAGACGGGCCTGGACATGCGCTGGCTTGAGCAGGGTGACCTTTCGTGCGCCGCAGAATTTTAATCCATGACAGCGTAGTGTGTTACTAATGGTTTTCTTTGAGAATGTGGTCTAGCTCTCTTCAGGTCATTGACCAGGTCCTGCCGTGTAGTTCTGGGCTGATCCCTCACCTTCCTCATGATCAATGAAGCCCCACGAGGTGAGATGATGCATGGAGCCCCAGACCAAGGGAGATTGACCATCAACTTCTTCCATTTTCTAATAATTGCACCAACAGTTGTTGCCTTCTCACCAAGCTGCTTGCCTATTGTCCTGTAGCGCATCCCAGCCATGTGCAGGTTTACATTTTTTTTCCCTGATGTCCTTACACAGCTCTCTGGTCTTGGCCATTGTGGAGAGTTTGGAGTCTTTTTGATTGTGTGTGTGGACAGGTGTCTTTTATACAGGTAACCAGTTCAAACAGTTGCAGTTAATACAGGTAATAAGTGGAGAACAGGAGGGCTTCTTAAAGAAAAACTAACAGGTCTGTTTGAGCCGGAATTCTTACTGGTTGGTAGGTGATCAAATACTTATGTCATGCTATAAAATGCAAAGTAACTATCTTAAAATCATACAATGTGATTTTCTGGATTTCTATTTTAGATTCCCTCTCTCGCAATCCAAGTGTACATATGGTAAAACATTACAGACCTCTACATGCTTTGTAAGTAGGAAAACCTGCAAAAATCAGCAGTGTAACAAATATTTGTTCTCCCCACTGTATGGTCACATAAAATAGTACCCAAAAAAGAGACCTTAACGGTAACTTTGAACCCCAAAAAAGAGACCTTAACATTGATTTTGAACCTCTTGCTTTTTGATGAACAGATAATATATACTTCAAGAGTTGCTTTTTTCCATATTTGGGACATTGCAAAATATAATTTTCTCAAACAATGATACAGCAAAGCTTACCCATGCACTTGTTCCTTTAAGATTAGTGTATTGCAATGTTCTTCTTTCCAGTCATCCTGAAAAGACAAGAAATAAACGTAATTCAGCAACATTTCATCTAACATTTAATTGTCTACTAAAGACTCGAGACATCGGCAAAGTGTATGATTTAGTGTAGCCTGGCCCAGTGGGGGTAAAGGTGAACAAAAAGCTATTGGATTTATAAACCAGCTTTGCTGTCTTTGGTAGACCGGCTCATCTGCATTGGGATGTCCTCTCTAATGTCATTCAGAGCGGAGTCACTGGTTTACTCTTGTTCCCCTGTGCAATCCTTATGCAATGGGAGTGAACTCTGTGGGCTATACTTGGCCTGCTTTCAGGGTGATTGTGGCTGACCCTTATGGTGTTTTGCCTGGCAAAGTGGGTGGAGTTAATTCCTGCCTGGTTGGTATTGTCCGGGATTACCTTCGGATAGGGCCACAGTGTCTATGGACCTTGTCTGTCTCAGCCCCTAGATTTATCCTGCTTTATTATTGTGCCAGGGACTAGGGACAGACTGTCCTGTCTTGGTCTTAGCTACTACACCACCCCCCTACCCCCTGACACTGCAATAATCTTTAATTAAGTTTAGCCAGGGGGTTACACGTGCCACAGGGAGAACTGTCCTCTAGCCAAAATCCAAGGGAGTTCACCTAGTTACACAGGATGGGGAAACAGTGTCTCCAGATCCGTTCACTGTGTCAGTCCCTATTTATTACATTGCAATAGTCTATGTTCAGAGGAACTCGTTTTTTTTTAGCCTCTGTGCATCAACTCTTGTTGTTTAGTGCTATTTTTTGTTTCCGATGGGTATCTCTGTAAATGCTTTGTTATAACTTTGGTAACTGTATAATCACAATGTGATAACTGCTTAGTGTGTATAAACACGTTTTGATAACTGCTTCACAAAATACATTTGATTGATTGAATTTAAGTCCCTTAAGTGACTGAAAAGTATGCTTAGGTATCTTTGCAAATCATAGGAATGCTCTAACTTTCCTGGTTTGCTGCTTGGCCCTAGGTGGATCATTGGACCATGCCTAATGGTCTACCTAACCCATATTACCTGTAGCTGTCCATGTCCAAAATCTTCCTGGTTGTGTTGCAGATTAAGTATCTTCCTGAGAATTCCTGCGGCCACTGCCCAGACCTGATTGATCGGATTTGCCAATTCTCTTTAAAGATTCTTTACATAGCCAACATGCAATTAGTGACCTGTTTGTTCCCTAATCATGCACAAATATTAATATGGCCCAAAATGTCATGTACTCTTATTATCTTCACCCAGCACAGCCTGAAGAGGACTGGACACCCCTCAGAGTTAGGTTCCAGTCTAGGTTTCTTCCTAAATTTCGATGTTCCTTGCCCAAGGAACCATTTTGACCATGATTTTGACATGCATTCAAAACAACGTTTACCTTATCAGATTCCATCAACCCACCAATGACCTACAGTTTGGTCCGTAAATAATTGGACATTGCCTTGATTAATTTAAGCTGTTTACCAAAACATATTCCGGTTACAGTTCAATAATGAATATAGGCTAAACGTGTAGTCTCCCAGCTTTAATTTGAGGGTATTCACATCCAAATTGGAGGAAGGGTTTAGGAATCACAAATCTTTCAAATACATTTTTTCAAGGGATCAAAAGTAATTGGACAATTTATTCAAAAGCTGTTTCATGGACAGGGGTGGGCTATTCCTTCATAAATTAAGCAAGTAAAATGTCTGGAGTTTATTCCAGGTGCGGCATTCATATTTGCATGCTGTTGCTGTGAACCCACAACATGCGGTCAAAGGAGATCTCAATGCAAATGAAACAGGCTGCTAAATAAAATAGAGAGATAGCCGGAACATTAGCAGTGGCCAAGTCAACAGTTTGGTACATTCTGCGAAAAAGACTAGACTGGTGTTCTCTGCAACACAAAAAGGCCTGGACGTCCACAAAAAACTAGTGGCGGTTTATTAATGGTAAAAGAATAGCCCCTTCACAACATCCAGCCAAGTGAAGAACACTCTCCAGGAGATAGGCATATCATTATCCAAGTCTATTGTAAACCGAAGACTTCACGAGAGCAAATACAGAGGGTTCAGCACAAGGTGCAAACCATTCATAAGCATCAAGAAAAAGAAGGCCAGATTTAGCCAAAAATCTTCTAAAAATGCCAGCCCAGTTCTGGAACAACAGTATTTGGACAGATGGAACTAAAATCAACCTGTACTAGAATGACGGGAAGAAAATGTATGGAGGCTTGGAATGGCTTATGATCCAAAGCTTACCACATCATCTGTAAAACATGGTGGAGGCAGCGTAATGGCATTGGCATGCTTGGCATCCAGTGGCACTATGTCACTAGTGTTTATTGATGATGTGACAGAAGACAGAAGTAGCCAGATTAATTCAAAAGTGTATAGGGATATACTCAGTCAGCCAAATTCAGCAAATTTGATTGGACTGCACTTCACTTTATAGATGGAAAACGACCCAAAACATAGTGCAAAAGCAAGTCAGACGATATTTAAGGCAAAGAAGTGGAATACTCAGCAATGGCCGGGTCAATCGTCTAATCTCAACCCAATCAAGCATGCATTTCACTTGCTGAAGACTAAACTTAAGGCCTGGCAAAGTATCACGAAGGAGGAAACCCAGCGTTTGGTGATGTCCATGCATTCCAGACCTGAAGCAATCAATGCCAGCAATGCATTCTCAACAAAGTATTCAAAATGAACATTTTATTTATGATTGTGTTAATTTGTCAAATTACATTTGAGCCCTTGAAATAAGGGGACTGTGTGTGATAATGGTTGAAATTCCTAAATGTTTTTGTTGGAACCCTAAAATAACATTTCTGGAACGGATGCATCTTGTTAGTCTCGTTTGAAATCCATTGTGGTGGTGTACAGAGACAAAATTCAGAACATTTTGTCTTTGTCCAAATATTTCCAGACCTAACTGTACATCACATTGTGGTGTCATGCAACCACACACTCAGCACAATGCAGCCTATGACTATGAATTTTTGGTCCAAAACAGAACAGTGGTGGTATAAAATGGTATTTCACACTTCTACAACCTGACAATCTGTTTCTTTTTGTCTTACAGATTAGACAAGACATGTCCCTTTCGCTATACATTCTTCCTGCTTCGTGCCTCCGGTGGGGCAACTTCTGCTCTCTACGACCTGTCTATGAGGGTTCGAATTCAGTGTTGGGTTTGTTTACATTCTGAGAAGGTAATTACTGTCATCAGTCATTCTGTGGTTTGGGAGCGTGGCGGTGGTTGTTGGACTCTGGAGCCCATTCTAATTATCATTACTGTGGGGGGCCTAGCATTTCTTGGGTATTCTCTTTTCCACCCCACTGGTGTTGTTTCCTTATGCTGTGACGATCCATTGCCCTCACAGCTGCCGTAAATCGACTTCATTGCATGTTTGGCTTGGGTTCTGTGACAGGAATTCAAAGACAAGGTTATTCTCAATACCAATCTCAGCTTATTTAAAAATGTTAGCTCTGAACAGTCGATTTAAAGACTGTAACTTTACCCACTATCAATTTATGTGAAACAACTTTAATGATATCAGGTCCTAAGTCAAATTATACCAACTATAGAAGTGAAAATAGTACACTACAGAACACTTTTGCAGACAAGACTGAAGAAACAACCTTCTTATATAGAGAAAAATATATAGGAATTATATATAAATTGTTGACTAAGCAAAGTTGGTTGGTCTCTACCTTTCAGAGTGTGTTTGAGAAAAGTATTCCCTTTCTTGAAAAGGCAAGTGTGTATTGAAGTTCTGCTGGAGTCAATGGTATAACCCCATGGGACAGGGACAAAGCACTTGGTTCACTAAAAATCTTTATGCAGCAAACTCATTCCTCTTGGGGATTGCTGTATTTCAAACAAGGATCTGCTCTCAGAATAAAGTTCAGTAAGAAAATAAAATACTGCATAAGAAATTGCAGATGTGTTTGCCATTGGGTCAATCACATAATATTAAGTGGCATGCAGTCAATGTAGCATATAATGGTTATGTAGCAAAAGTACAAATAAAATGATTCTGGTAGTCTTGAAATTCATTACTGCCTGAATAATAATAATGTGAAGGTGTCATGTGGAACCGGGACTCTGCAGCACCATAATGATGGCAGTGGTGACTGTTGAATACATATTTAAAGAATTTCCCAATGATAAATGCACTTAAATTGTACCAACTGTCCTCTCTCTAGCATTTATTAGAAGTCAGGTGAGCAACAAAGGAGCAAGCCAAATAAATAACAATGACATGCACTCGACATGTTAAGCTATAGCACTTACAATATCAGATAATTTCATTACAATTTTCAATCAATGTGTTTCATGCTTCAGCACTGTGTTTCCTACCCATGTCATGGAATTATTTTTGACCACATATGGTTAGTAAGGGGCGTTTTGACATGCATATAGCCATAGTCATGCACATACACTGAGCCTGAGTGGTATGCATGAGTGATGATGTGGGTATAAATGTAATAGGATCATTTCATGGATCCCACATTTCCTAAGAACATTCTTAGATTCCATTCGTAATTTAGCTGCTGGACAGTAGGAAATCTGCTCAGAGACTACACCATGAGGCCATTAGATTTTAAAACAGCAAGAGAGTTACTGTACATTGTTTTAATGGGAGAAGTGTGGATGGATCAACCACAGTAGCGATTGATGATGGAGTGCATAGACGACCACTGGAGAGGTGTCAGCAAAACAGAGATGATTGTAAACTTTAGGAAGCAGAGGACAAAATGCCTTGATCCACATCAATCTCTATCTACTATAGTTTCAATTCAGTATGAAATGGTAAAGTTTGACATTCCACCCTGGATACTCCCCAAATATTATTACACAAATGAGCCTCGGGACCAACTTCATCACAGCGTGGTAAAGGAACTGTACTGCACACTAACCCAAAGCCCTACATCAGGTAGTTAAGGCAGCTCAGTATATCACTGGGGCCAAGCACCCTCCAATCCAAGACATCAATCCAAAGCACTGATTTGGTGCCAAACATATTCACAACACCTACTGGTCACTACTCAAACCAGAAGGAGAGGCCTCATTTACGGAATCACGTACCTACAAAAGAGGTCCTTTATAGCGCCGTAGGAAGAGCATGGTGTTCTCAAAGCCAGTGGTTGTTGGTTTTGACTTCCAGGTGCCTCCTATCAATCTTGCATACATTTGTAACAAAATTCTGGTGTATGTGGAAATCCTGTGATTTTTGTGTGCTTAAAATTGTTGGGATTCATCAAACTGGCGTACACTTGGCATGCAATGCATGTGTTGATAAAGAACATGTGGAGGATATGGATGATGCCACTGCTCATCCATACTATACTTATGCGTACGTGAACAAGCTAAAGGTCTCTGTCCAGTGATTGCCTACAATTACCCATACAAGCTAGACAGATTTGGCCCAATTGACAATGTTGTTTCAGTAGATACACAAAGTACGGTCGAGACCTGTCATAAAAAAAGAAAAAGAAAATATCCCACAATGCGATATTCATAATATTATCTGATATAGAATCTAAAAACATGTCCCTCTTTGGAAAGTATCAAGTAACCGGACAGGCAGTCATAAATATTCCGCTTTGCAAGATGTGGCTTCTGTTGTAAATAAATTGAAGTGGTCAGAGATCAGTCAAGGTGGATGCAAGAAAGCGATTTGCTGCACTTCTAACCAGTGTCCAATCTACAGGAGTTGGGCAAAGTGTGACAGATATTTCCACCATTGATTTGCAAATCGCTGGCATCATTGGAGAGATCTGATTGGAAAAGTCCTAGATGGGGACACTGACATGTAGCTAAGGGAGTGTTGCAGTAAGTAATCATTTGCCATTAGGCTAATCATAAAAATACAACAAGAAACATATCAATACAGACACACCGTAAAATCTAAGTGAATTGGTTATGCCCAGTTCAGGTCGTGTGGGCTTAGGACTTCACCGTTATTTTTGCTTCAGAACAAGTATCTGCAGTGGCATAGCAGTGGGGTTGTGGGTCTCTACAATTTGGCAGCGGTCTGTATGGTTTTGAGTGAGGACGTACCGGGTCGTGACAGCTGGGGCTGTCTTGCAAATGCAAGATCTGTTAAAGGAAACAGTAGCCTAGAGAATGTGGCCGAGATAGTATATAACATTTTAGAAGTTTTATAGATCAATGACCCTTGGAAAGACCTTGTGTTAAATGATTGTTTCATTTCAGTGAAATGCATTTTTCATTTAGTGCTGCATAGCTATAGCCTATAACTCTTGAGTAGACATATTGGCTGTTTTATTAGATTTATGGTGGTTAGGCTTACCTATTTTATGTTATTTTCATTTTCATTCTTTGATAATTTTAAATAAGTAATTTCTGAAATGTTAGGAAAATTTAAAATGTAATTAAAAATTAGAAGCTGACATGTGTGATAATGCTTTAGCTCATTCAAAAACACAAAGAACCTCTACAAGGTCATGAAAGTGAGACTCTTTAATTAAATTGGCATATTGCAGGGTATGGTAGAGAATGCAAAGTCAAATGTGTTGCTTTACGCACATGCAAAGGGGGCTATTCTTTGTCTTGTTTTCAATCTGTATGAATAAGCCCATTGAAAGGGCTAGGTTTTACAATTTGTTAGTCCTAACAATTTTTGGATCCGCTACAAGCTATAGGGTTTTGTCGCTTGCTACATCTGTAGCCCATAGGCATACGATATTGCTGGGAAATGTTTGCACATTCCTGTAGGCTATTTGCATTTCTATTGGTAAAATTTTTCCCGTTGTTTGAGTTGACATTTCCTCTACCGGCTTTTCTGAAATAGTATGGTATTTCTCCAATTCAACAGCAAAACTGTGCATACACATAGATTGAAATTTGAGTAAAAAAACGCACACATTCTTGTCAAGTTCAATGTTGATAAATGCCAACTTTGTCAAAACTAGTGTACACACAGTTGTACACAATATTTGTGCATACGCACGATCGATACATGAGGCCCCAGGAACGCATACCGCATGAAAAGGCACAAAAGTCCAACTATCTTGATGGACCTCCGATAATAGACCACTTTTTTATGCAGGCATACAAAAATAGGGTATAACTTACCCTGACTGTGTTTATCCCCTTCCACCAAAACCTCTTCAAATATCCCACAATCAGGCAGAAGTCATGCACCAATTACAGATAACCAACCACCTGTCACTCAGTAGACAAACCAGGCTTAGTCTTATCTCAATCAATATATCCTGTGATCTCCAACGCACATCCATGATCCCATGTGACATAAGGGTTCAATCCGACTCCAGCAAGATAAAAAAGCCCTCAACGTCTGTATGTGTTAAGGCAATGGTCTAAGACCAGCTTGTCAGCTTCCAGAGAGGCAGGTGGGGGCTGCTAGTCTTATTACCAGAGGCTTGGCTCTTTGGCAGGATCTGCCAGGCACTGTATTACTGCTCCACTGCCTCCTTGTCTTCATTCCCTCTAGCACAGGCTATGTCTGTCTTTGTCTGATTTTCTGTGCCTCTCTCTTCATCCCTCTCTAACTTTATCTCTTGCTCTTCCTCCCTCTTTCTTTCCAACAATTCATATCCTGTTTCTCTCTCCCCTCTAGCTGCCACTGCTCATCCAAAGTACCACATGCTAAATTAATATGGATGATGAATGGTGTTCCATCAATTGTCTAAACTGCAATGCAAGGTAGAACACCCTCCGGAAAAATTTTGGGGGGTTCTTGTCCCAAGCAGAAACAAAAGGAGTGGTCACTAAATGTTTTTAATTCAAATGTATATACAGTGCCATAAGTATTGGGACAATAATATCAACATTACAGTTTTTCTGTGCCCTCAAGTCATATCAGAATTAGATACAAATTTGAGTGTGGCAAAAAGCATTTTCATCACGTTTTACCAATTAAAAATAACGACACCTTCAAAGTCTAGGTCCAATCATCTGGTTTTGCCTTTGCAGTCCATGTTTGATGTCAGATATAATCCAAAATGAAGACTAGGGAGCTGTCTTTGAAAGAAAAACATGCGATTTCGATGCTAAACTGAATTATAACCATAGACTAACTGAATTATAACCATAGCAAAAAGGTTGGGCATAGCCAATTCAGCAGTTTGTAATGTCTTGAAAAAGAACGAAACCTCTGATGACAGAATAACAGTGTTGGCTCTAGCCTTTTGGAGGCACTAAGCATTTGATTTGGGACCCCGCTCTCCCCATCAGTTTGAGGGCTCCCTAGCAGTCGGAGACCCCCTAGCGGTTAGGGGCCCTTAGCAACCACTTATGTCGCATATGCCTGGAGCTGGTCCTGCAAAACAATTACCAGTGAAGTGACAAACGATCCTAAATACGTGTAAGTGAAATCACGTAAATCTCTAATACTATCACATAATCTTCATGGGTATTTAGAATACTGGTGTCTTTGATAAATATATGGTCTGCTTTATTTACTGTCAATCTCCCTACATCAGGTTTTAGACCTGGGCACAGTACTCTTAATACTACTGTAGTGAGGGGTATTAAAAAGAGTGGTTTGAAAGGGAATCTACTCTGTATTCCAAGGTAATACAATTTATTCCAATCAATTAATAAAGTTATAATGCAAAATATAGTTAGCAACACCACATCGTCCCATTCAGTCTACTAAGTATACAATAAGACACACTATACCACGATGTTCTAGGAGCTTTCGTTAATGATAGACTAATTATGACTACAACATGACAACATGACTGGGATGAGTTCATGACTGTTGAAGACAGGAAAAGCGGGAGATGACGGAGCCGTCCGTCACCTCACCATTCCAGGGCCAGATGCGCCTCTTCGTCGAATACACTTCCACTCTTTCTCAACAGACATTTCTCATTACACTACATTACGACATTGGTTATGGATGATATTTCAGAAGCACTCGATGAAAAATCTGACTGTTTAGCCCTGTCTATTGACCTATCAAATATTTTTTTATATCAATCATTTGATACCCTCTTTGGGCTAATTCTGAAGTACTTCACAAAGGAGCACCCCCGGGGTTAAATTTTGGGTCCTATCGATTGTGCTCTATCAAGACTGGTTTGTCTCAGAAATTTCACAGGTTACTCAGAGTTACGGGAAACTGCTTTTGTCTATTATGTAAATTACTTATCGAATATGTTGGTAACAAGTGTTTTAAAAATGTTTTTATTTGCTGTAACACAGGGCTCTTGCTGTCTACAAGTCTGAGTACAGTATGACAGTAGGTATGCTTACCCTAGTTGTTATATACCTGTATATATTGTGCATTAAAGACAATCAGTATAATACGCATGCTAGGCGTAGGATAATAGTACATTGCGTTTATCAACAAAAAATTTACGTATTCTTGCGAAACTTCAAGGCATTTTCTATTAATTATAAGTTGTCACTTTCTCTGCCCCTCCTCCACTTGTAAATTCCTAATTCAACACCAAGCTTCGTACTTCCAAAAGACTGTTCAAGGAATGTATGACTAAGTAAAGACAAGGAGGACTGGCAGCCAAGAGGGAATAAGGAAGAGCAACAAACAAATTGTTTTTATCCCAATTGGCACTGTGTTCCCTATATAGCATCTGTGTATGAGGAAACACCATGCAGTCTCTCTAGAGGATGTTGAGTCCTCACTGATCCTTAAGGAAGAGACAAAATAAAACAGTGGATTTGTTTTGGATCTGGGGTCTACATAGAAGTAATGCCAAGATGAGATGCCCTAATTCATTGATTATTTTGACATGAAAGACTGGTTGTCACAAGGTAGAACTCAGAAACTTAAAGCTACAGTTTTTATAACCCAATGGATGTGTAATATCTACTTTATATAATCTATAATAATCACTGTCATAATATATTTGAATATATGTGCTGTTTCTACTTAAAGTGTAGCTTCCATTCAATGTGGTAACTGTGATAGCCTGATGAACTGCCAGTTGACAAGCTTCTTGGACGTGAGATGATTTAACTTATTTCTTTGTGTTTTTTGTCCCAGAGATTGTAAACTTGTGTTTTAAAAAACCTGGCAAGCTGTGATTGCCCCAAAAAGGTGACCAAATGCATTCCAGTAGTATATTCCAAGCTATTTAATTGGATGAATATTGTGAACTGATGATTACCTGTAAAATTGTTTAGCAAAAAATTGATTTAATACCCTATTGTGGTGAAAAGAATCTGTCAACACATTAATTTACTGTGCGCCACATTGATTTTAAGCTTGCTCAATGTCAGATGTGCACACTCTCAAATGCAATTCCCATGCAACAGTCTGGCTTCGTGTGCGCAATATGTGCTCCCAGCACTGCATTTCTCCGTGGGAGTCGAGCATGAGTGGTTTTGATGAAATAGTGCCCATATTCACAAATACATGACTTTACGTGACAGTTATCTATTTTTGGGGACTGTTTTTGGCTCGATAGCATCCCTTCTACAGTACAACCACTGGTCAAAAAGTGCAGAATTAATCTTTAAAACTAATATTTACTGTAGGAGTAATTGTGTCTATAAGAAAATTAAATGTATTGGAATTATATTTAATATTTGTTTGGTTTATTATTGAAACAAAATTATATAGCATGCTCACTGTGGAAATTGTATGAATGCTGTGGGCAATGGGCATGAGAAACTTAACACAATGCATATGTGCTGACTAACGCTGAACAACTGACAATCGATGAGATGTGGTAGCCATTACTGATAGGCCCCACACACCCTGTCCACACCTCCTGCTAGGAACTGCACAAATGACTGTCAGATTCTATCGATAGACCCATGGACCATAGGGGAGGTTGGAACATGCCATACAAGTGTACCATGTAGGATAAACCTTTCTTATTGGAGGATAATAGACTGTAATGGTTGGCTACAATAACTGATAGCCTACTATGTGTATTGGCATAAAAGACTGTTAACTTGTACTTATTGGAGATTATAAAAGATCTATGGAAGGTTAACATTGTTGTTTCATGCTAAATAAAGATGGCTCTCCCTTGACTTCTGGTTGCATACATTTTGTTCATGGATCAAAAATTGACATATCTTAACAGCTGTGAAGGCCTTTTCCATGTGAATGTCACAAGTTTCTAGCAAGCAATGCACATCTTTTTCAGATTTTTTTTTACTGTGCTGTCCACAACATGACCTTGTCTCTTGTTTTTTACACCTTCTTGACTCAAGCTACACCTGAAATACGAAGCAAAGTCTCTGTACTGATTGACCTAGAAACAAGTCCCATCTAGCTGCACAATGCTGAAATATGAGCACTGACTGTTATTGAGTTACAAAATTATATTATTCATTGATCTAAAGCTTCCTTTCTAGAGCTTCCAATATGTATTACTTCAAACCGCAGAGAATAACGCAAAACTCGTTATTTAAACTTCAGCATAGTAGTCTGATTTTAAAAACAGCAAGCTTCCTAGATCATTGTCACTTAAAATTATATAAGTAGTAGTTGGGTTTTATCTCAATCAGCCGATACATTAATATACCGGGAGAGTATACTTCTCCCTGAGCAAGACTTCTCATCACTCACCCTTACTGGGTGCACAATCTTCCCCGGGTGATGGGAATAAATGGCTGGGCCCCGGAAAGTGAGTAAACCCAGGGAGATTTACTTTCCAACTCCATCACATAACTCTCCCACTCTTTTGCTGCCTCTATCCATTTCTCTTTCTTTAAGCCTCGGCCTCTGTCACTCCCCATCCCCTCACACTTTCACCATCTCACTCTCACTCCTCTGCCTCCATTGTGATGAGTGAGCCTACTATGGGAGGCCCTTTTTATCTGTTTCCATCAGCCTGTAAGCAGCTCTTGTGAGCTGTGTTTCATTTTCACAGTTCTGATACTTGTTGTCCTCCTGGCTGACAGGGAGGTTATTTGGGATGCACTGCTGGAGTCCGAATGTTGTCTGCTCCCTGGCATCTTTCTCGTCTCCTGCTATCTCAGTGATGGTCTAACTGAGTACGGCAAGGGATTCTGCTCAGGCAGCAGCGGAGAAGGATGGATGCAGCTTAGATACTAACAGCTGTATGTGAGAAAGTGTTGGACAGACATGCAGAGAATAGCAACACTGAGTTGTGCTGTTAGAAAAACTGAGAATGGCAAAGATGTTGAATGGTGGTAGTTATAGATCAAACGATGTTGAAAGGATTGAGTCTAAATAATCTTTCCCGTTAAAAGTAGTCTAAGCACTTCTTCTCGTCCCTTCTGCATTTTAAATACAATGCCAACTGTGTTACCTCCTTGTGTCCCATACCTACAATAATTCAGTGCTTTTACCTTCCTGGAGGACAGAGGGAGTCGATTTTCTATTTTTTATTCCATTTGCATGTTCATTGCACCATTGTGTCTGCCGTCTAGCATTCCTAACAGTAAGGCTCCTTTCAAAACAAAGAACACCTGTGTATTGTTCATTAAAATTGGTCCTCATTATTTTTATGAGAAATGATTGAATGAAACAATGACTGCAATCACAAGGATTTCTATCCACAACCCCTCCTCATGGTCAGTAAATGCATGTTAATTGCTGTGGTCACTAATTATTTCCTAATGGATAGGGAATATTTCGCAGAGAGTAGTTCCGTGTTAGGTTCCAACTTAATAGAACGTGGATGAAAATATGGATGCAAAATGTAATTATGTTTTTGTGTACTCTATTTACAAAACTGAGTGAATTAAGCTGTTACAACTCTGCTTAAACGCTCAGGACTGGAACTGGAAAAAAGAGATCTTAGCTGACTGAATGTGATGTATTAAAAGTGAAGATATGAATGATTATTAATTTCCTCTTATTTCAGTTATCAAGGATAGGTTTGATGTTTCTGCTTAAAAGGAATTGCCGCTGCATACACAGGTCAAAATTAGATTACACTTCAATATTATGGGCTCCTGAAATGTTTTTGGACTTAAAGTAGTGGCAAAGCCAGTAACAGGACAGTAACATGATTAGGTATTAAAAGATCATTCCAGAGAGGATGGGTCTGTCAGAAGTGAGGCTGGGGAGGGGTTAACCACTCTGTGAAAGACTGTGTGAGCGAATAGTGCAACAATGTATGAATAACGCTTCTCGACATAAAAAGAACTTGGAGATTTTATCATTCACGGTACATAATATCATTCAAAGTTTCTGAGAATCCTGAGAAATCTCTGCATGGAAGGTACAAGGCTGAAAACCAATATTGGGTGGTTATGATCATAGGGCCCTCAGGCAGCACTGCACGAAATACATTAACAGACATGATTCTATAGTGGAAATCACTGCATGAGCTCAGAAACAACCAAAAACCATTGTCTGTCAACACAGTACAACACTTAAGTTAAAACTCTACCATGCAAAGACGAATCCATGCATAAACAAGAACCAGAAGTGCTGCCTTCTCTGGGCCAAGCTCATTTAAGTTGGACTGAGGTGAAGTGGAAAACTGGCCTGTTGTCCGATAAATCAAATCATGGCCGCTGCCTCCTATGGACTACAGAGGTGAGGGAACATCCGGCCTGTTATCAGCCCACAGCTCAAAGGCCGGCATCCGTGATCGTATGGTGATGCACTAGTGCACATGGCATAGCTGATTGGCACATCTGTGAACATGCTGAACAATATATACGTGTTTTGGAGCAACATGCAGTATGCTGCTATCCAGACAATATCTTTTTCAGGGTAGGCCATTGCTTATTTCAGCAAGACAATGTCAAACCACATTATGCACGTAACAACAGCATGGCTCTGTAGTTAGGAGTCTGGGTGCAAAGTTGCTTTGCCTGCAATCCATAACTGTCACCCATTGAAAACATATGTCTCATTATGAAATGAAAAATACGACAAAGGAGACACAAAGGAGCTGAGCAGCTGAAATCCTATATCAAGCAAGAATGAAAATACATTTGGCTTTCAAAAGTACAGCAAACTCTTACAGAGTATTGTTAAAAGAAGAAGTGATGCTACACAAATGATTTGAAACGACTGGCATGACTTTTTCCAAAAGTGACATTTCTCAGATTCAACATCTGACATGTTGTCTTTGTACTATTTTCAATTAAATGTAGGGATGAATGATTATATTAGCATTTTACATAGTGCCCCAATTTTGGTTGGTAAACCGAGTTGTAGTTGTTCCAGGAGCTTTTGAAATGGCAGTTCACATGGTAGGTGAGATATTTTCAGTGCCGTCCTTTTGCCTAAGCAAAAGTGGATTTAAGGGCACCCTCACCATAGTGGTCCGGGACTCATCAGGAGTCTGGGGCCTCTTAGTGGTCGGGGGCCCTAAGCATCCACCCATGTTGCTTATGTCCAGGGCCACTGATTTTAAAGATACTTTTGTCAAGGTTTTAAAAAAGGATCAAAGATATATTAGGAGAAAGCGTGTGATTTGTTTGCAGCTCAAATGTGGTGTGGGGCATTTTCCCCTCTGTATTCCAGCACTTTGGATTTGAAATTTATACTGGATAAAATTAGCAGATTCATAGCTTCAGTTTGAATCAGAAAAACCAACAAATTACAATCCTCCAAAATCTAATAATTTACAAGAAACCAGTCATGTTAATTACTTTGATGTACTTTGATTTAATAGCCTTAAGTGTGCTACCCGTGGGCAGACTCTGGATATCGTCCTCATTGTTGCCCTGCCAGGTCAGTACTGCTGCCATACTTATTCCTGATTGTTCTGCATTCTTTGCCTTCCGCCTTAGTGGTCAGTAGATATTAAAAGTGGTCCAAGGAAGGAAAAGCGGTGAACTGGCAAAAGGGGCATGGGCAGCCAAGCTTATTTGATTCACGTGGGGAGCAAAGGCTGGCCCGTGATGTCCAATCCAACAGACAAGCTATTTTAGTTCAAAGTTAATGCTGGTACTGATAGAAATGTGTCAGAACACAGTGCGTCACAGTTTGTTACATATGGCGCTGCATAGCCGCAGACCAGTCAGGGTGCCCATACCACTGCCATGACCCCTGTGACCACTGCCAAAAGCACCTACAAATGGCTCGTAAGCATCAGAACTGGACCACAGAGCAATGGAAGGTGACCTGGTCTAATGAAACACGTTTCCTTTTACATCACGTGTATGGCTGGGTGCGTGCGCGTCGCTTACCTGGAGAACACATGGCACCAGGATGCACTGTGGGAAGGAGGCAAGCCAGTGGAGGCAGTGCAGCGCTTTTGGGCAATGTTCTGCAAGGAAATCTTGGGTACTGCCATTCATGTGAATGTTACTTTGACACGTGCAACCTATGTAAGAATGGTTGCAGAGCCTATGCACCCTTTCATGGCAAATGTATTCCTTAATGGCAATGGCCTCTTTCAGCATGATAATGCACCCGGCAACAAAGCAAAATTGGTTCAGGAAAGGACTAAGGAACACAACAAAGTCCAAGGTTCAAATTCTCCAGATCTCAATCCAATCAAGCATCTGTGGGATGTGTTGGACAAACATGTCCGATCCATGGAGGTCCCACCGTGCAACTTATGGGATGTGAAGGCTGCCAATGTCTGATGTGAAGGCTGGAATGCCAGATACCACAGCACACCTTCAGACATCTAGTGGAATCCATGTCTCGATGGGTCACAGCTGCTTTGGCGGCAAAACGAGGACCTACACAATATTAGGCAGGTGGTCATAATATTATGGCCTATTGGTATAAATAATTGAAGTACTCTCTCCCTTGACAACTGGGTACATAATAATAATTTCACCACTATATTAACGGCTGGTTCCTAACACAGGGTACCTGGTGTTCGAGCCTCACCACAGACAAAAATGATGTGTTAGGATTTGTTCAGGATAGACAAACACTTTGCTGGCTATACAACCTTCATTAGCTACATTATAGTATGCCTAAAATACAACTCTTAATGATTATATTGCGACTATTTCTGGTGCAGTTTCGACGTACATATCCGTGGATGCTTTTTGGGGTAATAGCCTAGCCTATAGATCTTAACCTCCTGCGCATTCTCTCGTCTTTTCACAAAATAGTTCACTACACCTATATTGATATTGTATCAATGTCATTAATGATTGAAAGATAAATACCTGTTCAGTATCTCACCAGTGGCCTGACGGCGGCTGGCTGCTTTTTTGCACTTAACCAATGCCCCAATATTAGGTTTTATTTATCCAATTTCGGTCATCACAAACAACAATCAACTGAAATAAATCAGAACAAATAATTTTAAATAGTGCAAGATGCATACAAAATAAACATGTGCATTATACAGCAAGCGTACAAAATAAACATGTGCAATATACAATGGATATAAAAAGTCTACACACCCCTGTTAAAATGCCAGGTGTTTGTAATGTAAAAAATAATGACGAAGATATATCATGTCAGAAATATTTCCACCAAATTTAAAAACCTCACATTAACCTGGTTGCATAAGTGTGCAGACCCTCTTATAACTGGGGATGTGGCTATGTTCTGAATTTACCAATCACATTCAAACTTCAAATTTTTGGTATCATACCTGTTACCGTACTGTTGATATGCAAAAAAGCACAAAAGATTCGCACTTGAGGATAAACGAAGAAACACAAAATGATACGCTACCAAACAATTAGATACTGCATCTCAGGCCAACACTCAAGGATTCCCATTATAATAGAATATTGTAAACAGTCATTGTTTAATACAAAACAGTCATGATGTTCTTACTCAGTAGCCTAACAATATTTGCATTCGTTTTTGTAATAATGCAGATCAGAAATCCCCTGTATTTATGCCCTGTACTATATACAGGACAACATGTATATTAATTAATTGCTTATGTATTACAAACCTTTCATAAACTGTTAAAACATTGGTCAACATAATGTGATAGCTGGTCAGTGCTTGCCAAGCAGTAATTGATCATTTACTAATGCACTTACAAATGCTTATAAGATCAACCCTCATTTATCAAATGTTCATATTTCCACACACGTTAATCTATTCTGTGACGGTGAGGTGATAAACTCCTCCGCCATCTCCCGCATTCTCCATATTTCCAACAGTCATGAACTCATCCCGGTCCCATTCAATTGTCTTGTCCTCAATCATTGTTCACACCAGGTCTGAATTAATCCATTAGAATGTGTTTAAATGTTTCTCCTCTTCTCCCCTCAGTTGTTGGTCATTGTTTCCATGTCATCAGATGTATGTGGTGTTTCTTTGTGTTCCCTTTCATTTAGTAGTTTGGCCTCAGTACTCTGTGTTTTCTGTTCTGTTGTTTTGTGTTTTATATTAAAGAGTACTCCAACTGCTACCCATGCCAGCGCCTGGTCAGTCCTCTCCATCGCTATACACCCAGCTTTGTTACATATTCGGGTATATCCAAATTTGAATAAATATTAATTTACTGTAACCTTGAGGACCAATTACAAATTCCTAAAAACATTTAACCTTATTTTAGTAACACACCAAAAACATACAGCTCTGGAAAATATTAAGAGGCCACTCCTCATTTTTCTTAAATCAGCATCCCTACATGTATGGCAGCCATTCCATTCCAGTGTCTGTTAAATTCCAACCCAGGCACACCTCATTTTACTTAACCTTAACCAAATCTAATTTAATTAAGTATCAAAAAACACTGCTGTGGTCATCCCTATCCTCTTGCATTTGGACCAGCTGGATGGGAAAACTACAAGCAGAGAAAAATTCACTCTGTGGTGCAGTAAGTGAAAAAGGTTGCAAACCACTGTGCTAGGAACTCAGGTTAACTATAGACTCCAAAATATGATTAGAAAATGTGTTTGGAGGTCTTGTTAATGATGACAAACTCAAATAACTTTTTGGAGACATGGCTATTTATCCTATTATCATATCTAAAGCAGTCCCTCATATAGTCATTACTTTACCTTGCCAAACACAATGAACACAAAGGACAGGATCTGTCCCTCTTAATCAATGCAAAATTATCAAATGGATGGGGCGTTGCCACCAGTTGTTGTCAAACATGTAAAAAGGACAATCATTTCTACAATGTTCTTGTGAAGTTTGAGCCATAACCCATACAAAACAATAAAGTATACCAGACTATTCAGCCCTTTATGGGGAACAGGGGACATCCAAATCTCCACAAAATCATGCATTCAGTTTCATTTCAGTTTCACACCTTTCCAGGTGAGCTCAGGAGGGTGGGGCTGATGGCATACACCTGGTGTTCCAGATCTTTAGAGAAGCAAATGTTATACAGAACCCAAAGTGCTGAGAAAATGTTATTAACATCACCAACGATGTGTTGGAGACATGCCACTTCGTCGAATACACTTCTACTCTTCCTCAACAGAGATTTCTCCTTACCCTACAGTTGCTTTGCAGCTTCAGGACCATCTCAAGCAGAATATCTTATTTTAGAAGTTCCAGTCAGGTTTCTGGCAGGCCCACAGCACTGAAACAGCCCTACTTGGTCACCAACAAGCCACTGATGGCAGCTGATGCAGGTTCCCCATGTCTCCTTTTCCTCCTAGACTTGAGTGCTGCGTTTGACACTGTCGACCACCGCATCCTTCTAGAATGGCTACAGGCATTTTGTGTGTTTCAGATATTCGAGTACTGCAGAATGCGTCGTGTTTCTCCATCCGTTTAGGTACACAATATAACAACGGAGTGGTAGGAAATCGTGGTTCCAACTTTCACCGAGGCCCAGTGGATAAAGAATTTCCGTATGACTAAGGACACGTTTCTGAACCAGTTTCTGTGCCTGCAACCATAAATGGGGAGACATGACACCACTGTGGTGTAACCATTCAAAAAAGGATGGCAATGTGGAGCCCTGCGAGCAACTCAGAGTACTGGAGCATTTTTCATTTGGAGTCAGCATTACATTATTACGGCATCATTTGGAGTGTGTCACTGTACACAATTTCTGCACCAATTTCTGCAAACGTTGAGAATGCTTTTGGTAGACGGAAGGGCAGACGGAGGTGCTTGTTAAAATGACATGACTGCAACATACAGAAGGTCAAATCTATGGTGATAACATGTTGTTCTTCATAACCGGCTTCTACAATACACCTGGTTTTCTGTTCGTTTTTTCTGTTTTGATTTAGTAAATATTTCAGCAGTGAGCAAGGCAGTGTGTGGGGGTTCACTATACACATGTATTTGGTTCCACAGCTATTTATTTATCTAAAAAAATGTTGGTGCAAAATACAAAAAGTACTGTAAACAAGCAGCAATTGGTAGAATTATTATTGAATAGATGTATAGATACATGAGTCTAATATGCTTATGAATGGTGGTATAGCAAACTCCAACTATGTAGTGAGAATAAAAAAAATATAGCAATAATAAACATAACTGTACATGGTTAATGTACATAACACGGTTCTTTACGTGAGACTCGAGGAATGCCAACTCTCCCCTCCTTATCGCTCTACGTGGCTCTCAGCCGCCTGACTCTTTCCTCAGTATAACAGCTGCATATACTTCTCCTGTACTTGATGAAGGTTTGCGTTCTCCGTGTCCCTCGGCACGTCAATTAATCTGTGTCTCTTTTCCTCTCTCCTACGAAGAAAAATATCATCAAATGAACAATACACAAGCACAGCCAGCATAGCCAACAGCAGTTTAGAAAAATATCTTCTTGTACCGAGTAAACATTTTGTCAAGTTGTCAAAGTTTAGTGAATATTAGAGTCATACAAATGTTAACTAGCATGTCATTAATTATAATTTCTGAAATTTCTGTGGAAATATAAACATTTCCAGCTAGTTGGTTTATGACGTGGCATTTTTTAAGCTCCTCCAGGCACTGTTTCCCGGTGTGAAACATTTTCAGCTCACTTAACTTGCAGGGTATTTGCACGAACACATTATTACAGATTGCGGTCTACAATTCACGCTGTATTTGGTCCTCAGTATGAACACAATAAGGCCTGGACTTTGTGGTCGGTCCATCTGTCGTTCGATTTCTTAATAAAAAAGTTATTCTGTTTGTAAGCACAATTAACTGCTTTACTATGCTGATGACGGCTGCATACACATTTTTAAATGGTGATTGACATCGTTTGCGAGGGAAGAGAACCATAGGCAGAAATTCTGGGAAAAATATTATTTGATATCATGGTAAACATAACTATTTAATTCCAGTAGTATTAATAATTCACAATGGAAGCACTTGTGCTAATTACAGACGCTTAGTAATGCATTTTTAAGTTTCAAAAGATTGAGACCTCCCAGCCCTTTGCCTCACAATGGTTTGATCAACCCCCCCCCCCCCCTTTAT
>JACXGJ010000718.1:0-109283 GCA_016801105.1 Esox niger
CGGTCGCTGATCTACATTTGTCAATGGCCAGTATGAACATGTTTCTTGAAGTGGGCTATGCTTACATTTATAGTAAGCATAGCCCACTGGATGGAATATATATAATTCCTAATATTCCTAAATTCTCCAAGCAAATTCAAAATAGGATTTTCGGACTAGAGAAATTCAAAACTCCTTCTCCACCAAGAAAAGCAACAGCGTGTGCACCCCCGTCTTTCACGAGTCCAGTACATTCAGGAAAACCCCGCAAAAATACTTGCTCTTGAGCCACTGGTTCATCGAAAACAGCACCAAAATATAATATGCAAATTGAGAAAACCAACGTTTGAAGTTGAAAGCGTAATATCAGTATAGTTCAAGGTCAAAGTCCAGTAAACTCAGATTAAGCAAAAACAAGTCCAAGTGCATGTGGAGTGGCGGTTCATTGTATAAGCAACTGTTCGCTTGTTATAAAGTAATAGCATTTATTGCAAGTCTAATGAATGCATAAATGTTTAATGTAGGCTGATCATAAGCAAGAAAAGCAAGCGTAAAACAAAATCAGACGTACATTTTACGAACTGTTGTTGTTGTCGTCGTTGTTGATTGTCTGGGAGCATTCACACTAACTGGTAGGTTTTTATATTTAATAGCAAAAATACACCACCTCGCTATATATAATTATTGTATTTGATCATTGTATATGTTTTATATCAGATGTCACAATTATTTTGTCCTGGCGCAATTGCGCGCTGAAGCCAGAAGAGGGCGTAACAAGACCACGAACAGTTGTCGTTTCATTAATTTCTGTGGGTGAATTCATAGTTTTCAAATGTAGTTGATTATTATTATTATGTCAGAAGGATAACGTAGATCAGTCTGTTATCAACAAATGACATTAATATGTTAAGATTGATAGGTAAGCTGGATATTGACCTTAGCATTAACGGTTTAAGCAGGCCTACATGTTAGTGATAACGACCGGCGGGCTGTAGTGGAATTGTTGAATTGGGTCACTAGCAAACATGTAGATGTGTAATTAGTAAGACCATAAGACTTGACACAGCCTATCTGAATTGATGTACTAATCTAGGAGTAAGTTAGTTTTTTGGATAAGATTGGACAGATCCTAGATAAGCACTTGTGGTGTGGACACAAACACATGTTGTGTGGATACATTCCCAAATCATACTGTATAAAGTAACATCTGCGTAGTGGGAAAGTGTAATGTGGGTTTTACATCTTTTTGGACAACGTCCTCGTCTACAAAAATAACATTTCTTAACATGACACAATCAAATAGAAAGTAGCTTAGGGATCAAAACAAAAAACTGGACGTAAGTAGGCCTATACAGGCCACTAGGAAATAAGAAGTAATGCCCTCACATCTACAAAAATAATACTGTTCCATACACACGAATATGTATATATACATACATGCATAGTCTAACTAATTCCATATAAATGGTTGAGGCGCAATTCATATCTAACGGGAGGTTCCCCTGAAAAAGATTAATAAATACATTTCCGGACTATGGAAATCCTATGGAGTCGAGATTTTCAAAATGATATGATACATATTCCTATAAAGCCGACTTGGAATTTTGCTTTAATAATCCAACCAGAACCCAGGCCTTAAATTTCAACAAAAATAACCCGAAACATTTTAGAAATCTCACAAATAAAATTCCAAAATCTAAATATATTATTTTATAAAAACCAAATGAACACCCTCTAAATCTGTCAATTTACCAAATTAATGTGCGATTTATAACTTAGGAAAAAATCTGAAAAATATTTTAACGTCTGTAACTTTTGATACAACCTTCTTGTCTTTGACAAGACGATTTGGAAACCATATTGTTACTTGTCTCTCAGACAAGTAAGAAGTATAAGTATAAGAAGCGATCTGTCGTCTTTTCTCCTTGGTAATAAACTTGCTAATAGTGTACTCTCGTTCAAGTTCCTTGAGCAGTTGTTTCTTGTAAGGCAACCGTTTCTTCCTCCCACGTCCGTATAAAGTGCCGACATCTGGCTGGTTAATTACTGCTTCCTCTACACACGTATGGAATAAGAAGACACTTTAATTTCGAGAAGAGGAACACTTATTTTCAGATGTTATTTTTGCTTGTAAAGCTACGCCTTTAAGTTTATTCTTCTAGAATCGTCGGCTGGGTTATTTTGACAAAAAGCGTCAACCGGGTTAAATGTTAGTTCGAGGAAAGGTAGAACCAACCTGTTATGGACGATTTCCAGAATTGTGAACCCTGGTTCTGTTTTCTGGAATAATACGTTGGACTGCTCAAACCATTAGCTCCGTTCCATTGTTGGTAGTCCTCAATAGGCAAAACACGTTCTTGCCTCGGATCAGAGCCAGACCGTGTTACAACAGGTAAGCCATTATATCCAGGTATTTTATGATAAGGACACGCATAGCTTTGGTAAGTATCACCGAAGTCTTTCAGTCTGAAGTGCATTTCACTGCAATGTATGTTGGAACTTGAAAACCCAGTCAAATGCATTGGTTAATCTGCAGAATGTCCAAAGAGAGACGGCTGAGAAGTTTGTTTCATTACACCCTGTTGAAATACATGAATGTCTGGGATTATGCAACCATAATAACTGATCCCTAAATGACCGCCAAAGGTTAATATGGCATTTGTGTCTGTTGTAGAAATAGTGCCACATGATTTTAGAGTTTCTGAGCAAAGACAGAGAGAGTTAGGTTTATCCAAAATTGTGTATACGGTTAGGCCTAGCCCTGACGCGGACAGGCATGGTTGAGCTCCGACAGCAGACGAATAAAAACGTTTGCGATAGACTGAGGGTATAATATATCCTAAACCCTCCATTTGAGAATGACGACCGCCACCACAACAATAGTCCTCTTAATTCCAGAACATATTGCATTTCAGTGCGTGAAACTAAACCAATGATGAAGACGAATAAACCGTTATTTTTTTCTTTTTGTGTAACTAATTTCAGCACAGTGAACGAAATGTGGTTGGTTGGTTGCCTTCACGTGACATGCAAATAACTAATCCATAATCTGAGCACTAGGCTATTATGGTTGTTTTTGGCATGATGTTTGCGTAGTGAAGATACTGTTAATTATATAGATGTACACAGGTCTCCAAAACTTAATAAAAAAATGAATATCAAATACTCTTTTACAATCAATTACGTATTTTATACAATTTAATGTGTAGTCCGACACTTAAATATATGTAATGTTATCGTTGTTATCGATTTTGCACTGGTGAACCTATTCGAACTGCAATTGCTATTAAATCAACCCATTTATTTAACCATACAATACTTTGTATTTAAATGAGCAAATGATTACTAATGTATTAGAGCACGTTCAATTCTTATACAAGGGAAGCGTAATATAGAATTTAGTCAACTATTGTATTATTTGTATATGCTTAATCGACATACTTTGTGCTCTAATTTCGAGGAATGTCACCGAGGCCTATATTCAAAATAGATATATCATTTAGCAGGCCGCAACACATTTTTAACTTCTTGAAGGGAAAATATTTTTACTGAGACAACTATAAAAATACAACTTAGCATACACATTGTTGCCACTAATATGTTTCAATTGATATCGTTTTGTTGGCGAGGAAATCCATTAAGCATGGTGTCCGATAGGATTGGAGTGTTAACCACTCTTTTAGATAAACATATTTTACCCAATACATAATTTCGTATTATTCATCATCGGACTCCCTTTGTCGCTATGGAATCATTAATCAAAACAATTTAAGTTAAATTTTATTTAAAACGTCATACTATATATAGCTATAAAAACACAATCGATTAAAAATATGTTTTTTTCTAAGAAAATAGAAATGCAATCGCTCTTTGCAATTTTAATTGCTGATTGAAAATAACGATGTAATTAATTGTTCACATTTTCAGGTATAAAACCATGTCTAATACAAACTTGTGTTCTTCAACAAAATATATGAATTAATATATGAATGATCCAAACCAGTGTGCATAGGCTACTACAAAATGCGTCACTGAATATATCAAAGCTGAAAAACTGTAGTTTGTTTATTGTTCATGTGATTCTAAAGGTATAATAACCAGTCCAAATGTCCAGGTCGAGAGTGGCATTTTTTTCTGAAAAGACTTAAAACTTATTGAGTCTAGGTAAAAAAAAATCGGCTACAGACCACACTGCAGCCTGCAATTGTCTCAAGGTATCACTAGATGGCTCTATCAGTTTACATTGAGAAAGGGTTCATAAACGGTACAATTGCTGAATATCCACCCTACTCAAAAACGGAGTTCTGGCATGCACCACAACCTTGGTCAAAAAGGAATTCCTACAATTTGAGAAGTCCACACCAAAATCCACGTGTGTTCTATCCAAACTAGCCGTTTTGTCATTGAACTTTAGGCAACTTAAGACTTAATTGGTGTACATTTGTAGACATATCGCACAATACCGTTCAACTTTTTGACAGAATTTGAATTTGTTGACAGACTGACATCGTTGCTAAGTGCTTCGTCTGGGCAATCAACCTGATACATATATAACATATATAGCACTAGTTTATATATATATATATATATATATATATATATATATAAATTAGTTGTTTTGACATTTCTAATCGCGTTGGTAACTAGTTTATAACTAGTTTCTAAGAATTTCATATCGCGATGCCTCTTTCCTTAACTATTAACCTTGATATATTGGTCATCACACCCCTCGTGCCTTACTACGTATAGGTATACAGGTATTGTTCGTACATGTACATTAAAATATCATAAAATTGATCGATCAGCAATACATTGTAGACATTGTTAATGTCGTAAATCACAGTAGCTGGAAATGGCAAATTTTTATGGAATTTCTACTTAGACCTACTGAGGCCCATTATCAACAACAATCAGTCCTGTGTTCCAATGACAAGTTTGTGAAACTGACGCCTTATAGGTCCTCAGCTGGCCTCTTCATTAAATAGTACCCACAAAACACTACTCTCAAAATCAACTGTGAAGAGGCGACTCCAGATGCTGGCCTTCTAGGCAGAGTTGCAAAGAAATAGCCATATCTTAGACTGGCCAATAAAAAGAAAATATAAAGATGAGCAAAAGAACACAAACTCTGGACAGAGGAACATTGGAAAAAAAATATAATTAAGTTTGAGGTTTCAGATCACAAAGAAACCAAATGAAAATCTGCTGAAGGAGTGCATGATGTCAACTGTCAAGCATGGCGTAGACAATGTGATGGTCTGGGGATGCTTTGGTGGTGGTAAATTGGGAGATTTCTATCGGGTAAAAGGGATTGTAAAGAAGGAAGGCTATCACTTAATTTTGCAACAAAGTGTAATACCCCGTGGATGGCTCTTGATTGGAGCCACAACAAGACAATATCCAAACAATGCAATAACTATTTAGGGAAGGAGCAATCAGCTGGTATTCTATCTATAATGGAGTGGCCAGCACAGTCAACTGATCTCAACACTGAGCTAGTGTATGTATAAAGTGCCCATCAAGCCAATTCAACTTGTGGGACGTGCTTCAAGAAGCATGGGGTTAAATCTCTTCACATTACATCAACAAATTGACAACTAGAATGCCAAAGGTCTGCAATGTTGTACTGGCTGCAAATGGAATATTCTTTGAGGAAAGCAAAGTTTAAAGGACACAATTATTATTTATATTAAAAATCATTATTTCTAACCTTGTCAATGACTGTCTTTCTTGTTCATTTGGATATTTCCTATCCAAATTCATTTCAAGTGTTTCTAAGTGACACCAAGCTTTTGCACGGCAGTGTACACTGATGAGCCATAAGATTATGACCACCTGCCTAATAGAGTGTATTGCCGCCAAAACAGCCCTGAACCATCGTGGCACAGACTTCACTAGACCTCTATAAGATGTGCTGTGGTATCTGGCACCAAGACATTAGCAGCAGATCCTTCAAGTCCTGTAGGCTGCGAGGGGGGTCGCCATGGATCGGACCTGTTTGTCCAGCACTTCCCACAGATGCTCAATTGGATTATGATCTAGAAAATTTAGAGGCCAGGTCAACACCATGCACTTGTTGTGTACCTCAAACCATTCCTGAACCATTTTTGCTTTGTGGCAGGACGCATTATCCTGCTGAAAGAGGCCAGTGCCATCAGGGAATACAGTTACTATGAAAGGGTGCACATGGTCTGCAACAATGCTTAGGTAGGTTGCATGTGTCAAAGTGACTTCCACATGAATGACAGGACCCAAGGTTTCCCAGCAGAACATTGCACAAAGCATCACATTGCCAGCTTGCCTCCTTCCCATAGTGCTTGTGTGTTCTCCAGGTAAGTGCACACGCATCTGGCCATCCACGTGATGTAAAAGGAAACGTGAATCATCAGACCAGGCCACCTTCTTCCATTGCTCCGTGGTTCAGTACTGATGCTCACGTTCCCATGTGCCCATTTCGGCAGCATGGACACCCTGACTGGTCTAAGGCTATACAGCCCCATACACAACAAACTGCGATGCACTGTGTGTTCTGACACCTTTCTGTCAGTACCAGCATTGATTTTTTCAGCAATTTGAGCTACAGTAGCTCATCTGTTGGATCAGATCACACGAGCCAGCCATCGCACCCCACGTGCATCAGTGAGCCTTGGCTGCCCAGTGACCCTGATCGCCACTTTTCCTTTCTTGGACCACTTTTGATAGGTACTGAGCACTGCAGACTGGGAACATCCTATAAGGCCTGCAGTTTTGGAGATGTTCTGACCCAGTCGTCAAGCCATCACAATTTGGCAATTTTTCTTGCGTCTAACACATCAACTTTGAGGACAGAATATTCACATGCTGCCTGATATATCCCACCCACTGACAGGTGCCATGATAACGTGATTATCAATGTTATTCACTTCACCTGTCAGTGGTCATAATGTTATGGCTGATCAGTATATATATATATATATATATATGTGAACTGTATACATACACACAATACCAGTCAGAAAACACACTTAGTCCATATTGTTTTAGTTTTTACAATGAAAACATAAAACTAAGAAATAAAACTCATGGAATCATGCAGCAACCAGAAAACTGTAAAACTGATCAAAATAAATGTATTTTTGTAGATTCGTAAGAGTAGGTACCCTTTGCCTTTAAGACACTTTGGCACATTCTTTGCATTCTCTCAACTAGGTTCAAGGGGAAGTCAACTGGAATGCTTTTCCAACTGGCTTGGAGGTTACACATTTGCTGACCACTTGTTGGCTACAATTCCTTCACAATGCGGTCCAACTCATCCCAAACAATCTCAATTGGGTTGTCAACAAAACCACTGGTTTTGAACTTGGAATGCCATGGCTAACCCAAAGGATTTTACTTATAGAATATGCACAAATAATTAACGTTTTAGACATCCAGACCAAATGTGAAGGTTTAAACTATTATTTTTCTGAGTCAAAAGTCTCAGAGTGCATTTTTAAGAAAGGCAATCTATACTTTGGCATTCCACGCTGGTCTCAGAGACCAAAAGTAAGGTATGTTTTAGACCAGGTTGGAATTCTAAACCCACTACAACTAAAATATTTACTTTAAACACATCCACCCAGGTCAAACCCTTAGGCTATAAACCCATTGTAAGTTTACCAAACTCCATTCAAAGGTGGATATGTACACCTAGATGCTAGGCCAGTAGTATTTATACATTCTGCAGGCATGTATGCAAGTGGCCAAAAAAGAAAGCAACACACGAACACAGTCTAGGGTATACATCATTATATAGGCATAGATGCAATCCCCCCAGCTACTATGGACCCCTCCCATCACCATGACTGTTTTAGCCAATATGACATTTCCCCATTGTACAGACAGAGCCTTTATTTAAAGTATCTTTTAATTGTCTTTAAAAGAGGCTCATTAAGTTAAGAAGTGATATCGGGGTTCATATGGACTTTAACATTTTCTTCTTTCATCACAGGACGTGAACGTGAAACATCAACGCTCCACCGTTGTGATAATCCAGGGAAACTCTGGGGGGCGCCAAAAGACGCACACATGATGTTCCTCGGTCTCTGCATTCCCGTTAACCTTAAAATTAGCATACATTCTCTGAATCTGACACTGTTCGGGAGACTAAGCATGCCTTCGATGTATTCTAAATATTACATTGAGTACGCCAAATGCCATAGCTTCTATAGTTTCTGATATGCAACCCAAAATAAACATAGGAAACACAAGGGAAACCTTTTCAGTATTAGACCAGTAGCATTATGTTCCATAACAGAAAAAACAACAATTTGATTAAAACCTGAACAATCTACACATTTCAGATAGTTACGAAATATTCACGACACCACTTTGTAGATTTGATAATAATTAACTGTAAATCTTTTTATAAAATAAAACCCTCATCACGACAGCTTTGAGCTTAACTACACCTATTTGGGAATAACAAAAAGACTGAAGAAGAAAGGTATTAGTAAGCCATATTTCCTATAAAATCTCATTTTAAATAGCAGCACTGTTCCAGATGTAATAGAGATAAAAACACAAATATCACACAATTATGGCATAGGTTACACCATATTGAATTTGGAATAGTCAACAATATTTTAAGTATAGTCATAAAAATGATGTTCTCTAAATGTATTTTAGTGTGCAGTGTAAATGCAGTGTAAATAGTAAATATCATATTCAAATGATAATAAAAGTGAACAATTATTATCACACATCACCATTTGAATGGCGTTTAATCCGTGATAATATGTCGTTCCAAAATGCGTCGGTAAAATTATCAATGAAAAAAATAGAATAAGAAAAGTGAACAGGCTGAGGAACAGATAGAACAGAGGGGAGAAACAATAGAATCAACGCATAATGATATTCCTAAATGAAGAGGGAAATGTTGCCGCGCTCATTTTATTAATCAGACTGTCAATTTCACCCCAGAGGCCAAACCCAAGAGCCACCTCTAAAGCATACTCAGATCAACCCAGGAACACACGATCCACTCCTCACTTCTCTTCCTCTCCACTTGGATATATATATTCGTCTGACCGCAGGCCGCCTCCATCATCAGCTGACAGCCCTCACGTATTTATTTGCTTATAAACCTGTTACAATAAATGATCATTCGAGCAGCGTCAGACGCACCTTACCGACGAGTGGCAACCACTTTTTGATGAATGACATTTGGGCTAGAGAGGATGCACCGGTCATTTTGAAGAGTCATTCGTTGCTCGTACTGGCATTCTTCTATTTTTTTGCGCCTTGCTCATAAAAAGGTGTTATATTATTTAGAGACAGTTGCTGAGTTGAATGCGGATTAGCTCCACCACAACTCATCGGAGAACTAGTCCTGGAAATTAGTTTTTTTTCTACAAGGCTTAATGATGGAGAGGATAAGAAAAGAGATGATTCTGATGGAGAGGGGTCTGCACAGTCCGGTGTCTGGAAAAAGGCTGTCGAACCTGTCAGACTCCGCTGGAAATTCAGTGCTGGAGGCCCTCGAAAATTCTCAGCACAGTGGTCGACATAGCCCGAGAATAACTTCCGCCTCGCTTCATGGAAGTCTCGGGGATATTCCTACCAAAGGCAAGTTCGAAATCGACACGCTTTTCGGTACACACCACAACGGCGAGAATACCTCCTCAGCGGAGATTTCATCTTCAGAAAGCAGAAAGAAAATTCACTTATACCCAGAAGTTTCTCAAGACTCCGACATGAACAGTGACGTGGAAGTGGGATGCCCATCGCATCGCTCCCCGAGCCAACACAAGGAAAACAACAACAAAGGTAATATTCATTAAATTGAAAGACGGAAATCAAATTGTAATATTTTTTCATTTTATATTTTAAAATTAATAATAGACAAAAAATATATATTGTATATAGTCATGTTAATAATGGGCTTAATGCTTTTAGTAATAACTACTAATTGCAATTCATTGTGGTTATGCTTTTCTAAATATTTTACGTGTACCTATTGCTATGAAATATTGTTTGTTAATTTATTATTTAACTGCTTTAGATGTAATTAAATGTGATATCATAGAGCCAACGTAAATAAAATTATATAGCTATAGCCTAATCTTTTCATGTCTTTACTTAAAGGGTTTTCCGACAATAATTCTGGAAGCAACACAAGTTCATCCTCCCTTTCCAATAACGGCAATGGAATGGGCTCAAACATGTCAAATGCTGATCAGGTGAGAAGGTACCGGACTGCCTTTACCAGAGAACAAATAGGAAGACTGGAGAAAGAGTTTTACAGGGAAAATTATGTCTCAAGACCAAGAAGGTGTGAACTGGCCGCATCACTAAATCTACCTGAAACAACAATAAAGGTATGTTCTCTTACATGATACATTCGTGCGTAATATATTGCCTACATTAAATAATATTTTATAAAAAAATAGGAATGTGTAGGCAACACTTATTTTCAGATGGAAACATCACTAGAACACACACTGTTCAACACACACACACACGCACACAAAACACACGGCAAAATTATAAACGTCTGAGCATGTAAACAATGTCTTACTCAAGTTTATTCCAGAAATGTCAATGAAATAAATGCATGCACCTAAACAAAAATAACTATGTGAATAAATTATTTGGTATCAATTTCTTCAACATGTTTTACTCGGGTGTCCCGGAAATGTACCATTCATTAGCATTTGTATTTACCGTTTTAATACTCGTTTTAATACTATAAAAAATACATTTATAGGTACACGCCTATGCTGAACACTGAATGCAGGCGAGTCGACTCTATATTTTGTTAAGCGTATGGTAGGCCTACTGTGGTACAATGTGTGTTGAATTGAATAGGCTCCTATAGTAAACATGAATGATGATTCTCTGTTTGCAGGTATGGTTCCAGAACAGGCGGATGAAGGATAAAAGGCAACGTTTGGCTATGTCTTGGCCCCATCCAGCAGATCCAAGCTTTTACACCTACATGATGACGCACGCCGCAGCCACCGGAAGTTTACCATACCCTTTCCATTCCCACATGCCTCTGCACTATTACCCGCATGTTGGTGTCACAGCAGCTGCCGCTGCCGCAGCTGCGTCCGGTGCTGCATCGTCACCTTTCGCTACCTCCATTCGCCCTCTCGATACTTTCCGTGCACTGTCCCATCCTTATTCACGACCGGAGCTTCTCTGTGGCTTCCGGCATCCAGGACTGTATCAGTCACCCGCAGGCCTCAATAGCTCTGCGGCAGCATCAGCAGCAGCAGCAGCAGCAGCATGTGCAGCCGCGGTCAGTGCGCCATCCGCCACTGGGCCATGCTCGTGTCTCAGTTGTCACAGCAGCCAGGCCGCCAGCGCGCTGGGTTCCCGAAGTACCAACTCTGACTTCACCTGCACCGCATCCGGGCAAAGGTCCGAAAGTGGATTTTTGCCGTATTCTGCCGCTGTCTTGAGCAAAACCTCGGTTCCATCACCAGATCAAAGGGAGGAATCTTCACTAAACAGATAACTCATCACTGGAACTTATTAAACAAGCTCAGTTGCTCATGTTTTCTGCTCTACCGTTAGTTTACACATGCATCTATGACTCCAATATTTGGGGGACAATTAATGGTCATTCCAAAACAATTATCATAATTAGCAAACCCTTCAGTGTTTGTTTTTAAAATAAACAAAGATTTGTTACGCAATAGGCTATTTTCGAAAAAAGCCAAAAAGGTTGCATTCAACAAAAAATATGTATAAACCACCAAAAGTGTTATCATTGGTAAGCGCAAAATTTACAATAAAGAAATTACGTTGTTAGTGCGGCGGTGATCAAGTTGAGTTTTTTTAAATTCACAACTGGATCCTTGTGCCTTAAAACCTAGAAATAACAATATCCTCCTTGAGTTCCATATTACATCGTTATTAATTAGGCAAAAATGTCGTTAGTGCATCGACTTTGACTAACTAAATGTTTACTCATTGTCATTAATTACAACAATTGTTAATTTCCTCTTCTTTTCCGGATTCGTTCAAAAATACATAACATATGTTTTAATCCAAATTCTAAATTCTTAAGTAATCCATTTACGTAGAAATTATTTTCTTAATATAAAATACTAATTATATTCATTATAGTTTCATTTCCCGTTATTTCTGGGTATTATGGCACAGTAAAAGTAATCGTTGTTTGTTTTTGTCTTCTGCATTTATCAATTCGATGCTGGGCATTGCTTTTCTTTGTTAAATACATTTTACGTGTAGTCTCGTTATAAATGTAGGTTATGGTGAAAATCATATTTACAATATGTGCCACAAAAATTGATACTACTGTATAATGACCTTGTTGTAAAACCGGTACTGCTCAAGGGACATACCTAATCTTTAAATATGGTGCATAGAATTTTTCCCCTTCCTGACAATTCTGATGTTAATAATGAGAGGATTATGACGAAAATTGCCAATCATGTACCATGATGGACTTTCATAGAATGCAGAATTGTAAGAAAGTTCGTCGTTCTGAGACCGGCTGTCTAGCGCTAACAACCCGCTGAGGGAAGTCATTAGACAAGACAGATAAAATACCTGGAACATAGAATACTGTTCTTGGTGCATAGATTGTACAGTTTTAAATCGGTTATTCGTTTTCTGAGCCGTTTTTTTCATGTATTACTCTTTAGAGTCTCAATTCTAATTTTCTTTTGAGTTAGAACTAGACCGAATGCCCTTTACCCTTTTCCTGTTAGGCCTATATTTCAGTTCTTACAGTGCTGATGTTACGCTGATGCGAGCAACCTCATTAAATCAAAACCGGTATTTCCATAGACTACTCCCAACAGGGCCCCTTCACTCAGCATACAGTAATGGGATTATCTGAACAAGCCGAAAGTTCAGACAAATAGCTCTCGCATCTCTATGCTGCACAGGCTACAGCAGGCTACATGTTTCTCCATGCCATTTGGGTTACCTCTTCTTTTGAGGACCACCGTTTAAAGTCTTTTAATTGTAGCGAACATCTGTAAAGTGTAAATGGTGAGATATTTTGTAATATCATATATAGTCTCCTTAAAATAGTTTTAAACCAAAATATGGAGCGCGGTCTGGAAAATGATTAATCACGTGTGCATTTAAGTTATTTTCTATTTTTATAATTTATGTGACATGTTGAATGTTTATTTAATTTAAATCGTATACACTGGAGATTGCATACGCCTATATCACCACCATTTTAGACAATGCTATTGTAAGGTAAACATGGTTCTCTGGCAACAACAAACCAAATGAGTCCTGTCTTGCAAAATACATTTTAGGAGTCTATAAATGTAGAAGGCAAGTGTACTTTTTTGTACTACACTGAAAAAGGCTTCCAAGGGCTGGAAAACGAAACCTGGTTAAAGCATAGAAATAGTGAAATACGAATTGCCCTATGTCCCTCTGTGATACATGGATCTGTACATTATATCTCGGTATTTAAAATATTACCAACTGTATGAATTTACATATTTTAACTTGAGAAAATGTGCAATATAAAATGTAAATCATGTTATTTATTGATGGTGTTTGTTCTTGGGAAATAAATATTTAAAAATCGTCAAACATTTTCTTATCTTTGTTTAGAAATTGAATACACAGGGCTTAATACAACAATACATGACATTATCCCCTGAATCTTTGGTTTGATGAGCAATAATAAAACTGATACCGTAATTGATAATGGAACAAGCAATCATGGGTAAAATGTATGTCTCCATTTCGTGCAATACGTTTCCACTGAAATAAGAAATAGTGTGTTTATTATACAGTTACGTTGTTTTATCAATAGGAAAACGTTATCTGTGGTGTATAAAGCAGGGTCATACCCGGTAAGCTATTTGGCTAACCTGACACTATTTCTCTCTTGAAAGTCTGCCTGACATTAATTAAAACGACACAGAAAACTATTGGGAATATGAAGACATGCTATCACGGGTCATTCCGGCCCTATAATTTACTATTATTTTTACATTACCTCTAAATGATACAAGCTGATACTGTCGTTAATTGCAGTTGGTTAAATATATCCCAGAGTGACCCCAGGGGACTTTGAGATAAGTTGCTTTTTTTGAACGTCCCCATTAATGAAATAGGATTAGGGCAGCAGATTTCGGGGTGATATATTGCCATGTTTCCTTATGCTCTTTACTAAGGCGATGGTTGCAACCCATACAACAAACGCATTGAGATAGATGGAGGTGCAAACAAGATAAGACAGAGGCCAGAAAAACACTGCCCACAATAACACGATCAGTTTGAATCCAATGGACAACGACTGAAAAAAATACTAATCATAAAATGCAGAAAACTGTCACCTTTGCCGAATTGCTTTTGACAAGAAAATAAATCTATGGTTTGTTTAATATATTTTATATTTTCTTTATTTCGGTGCTAATAGAAAAAACAAATTAAATGTCCACCAGCGAGATAGAATGCAAAGATCGATGATCCTGCCCCTACTGTCCAATCACCCCTATTTAATTGACTGTATTTTCTGGGTAATTGAACTGCTTGTTGTAAATTGAAGATTTTATAGAAACAACATGAAAACTACATTTACTGACATTCATCGCATCTTTGACATTGATTATCTGATCAGCGCGTGTCATGCTAACCTCCAATTCTTCATTACACACTGTTTATGAGCTGTTACAGAACAACTTGCTTGTTCCAGAGTGATTGATTGCCTTATTAACGCGTGTTCTTGTAAGTGTGACCGAACTGATTACGATGCATATGTTTAGAATAATGTTTCATTTAGCTGACTACGAGTAATGCAGGGTGACAGCTGCTGCGGGAGGACAAAAACCTAAACTACAGGGAGCAAGTGGGGCCAAAACACTCCGCCGTTAAGGTGGAAATTCAAAATTAGAAACTGACAAAACGGCACTATCTATTGATTTGGAAATTGTAGCAACAGTTTATTACTTAACTTATTGAATAGGGCGTTGTGTTACCTCCAGCATATGAATTTTAACTTCTGACAATCCTTTGGTAAAAAAACATTATATAGAGTTACTCAAACAGGGTTAGCATTGTTTGCGTTCAATCATGTACACACATATCCACGCATTATATACAAACATCAACAAACCCTTGCCAACTGGATTTCAGCATATTTGTAAAGCCTTCTCTGTCCACATTTAAGGAACATATTGTCTTCACATTTGAATCTGATGTTGTAAACAGTCGGATGACGTGCCAGATGTTGCAATGTTTGCCAGGCAGGCAAAATGGATAGAAGTAGGTCTATCGTGGCAATCAAAAAGATACTGTTTACACAATATTTCTAATAGTGAAATACTACTTTGGGCTAATCTATAGATTAAATGTGCTTCACAAAACAAAAAATGCGCCAAAACTCCCCAAATTACGTTGGAACAAAGCGTGGTCTCAAGGCGAGATTTTTGCGATTATTAGGCTACTGAAGTAAAATAGTCACCCCCCCATGTTTGTCTCAAATGACTGCTTCTGTTCAAATGTTATTTTCATATATTACATGACATTAAATTAACTATAGCTCATTAAGACAGAAATGGTTAAATTAACTTATCAGCTCATAATGATGATGAATGAGTTTTTAATTCAGATACAAGCCTGGCAATTTGCAATTTTACGCATTTTGATAGTTCTCAAATAACATTTTGAATAGCAGGTCATCCCCTCAATCAATTACATTAAAAATCGGTCTCTCGGAAAAATAATTATCATGCATAGTGTTAAAACATCCGCAATTATCTTTGGAAATTGCCTTACTCGGGTCTTTCTTGCTGGATACTAATAAGGTGGTATGATCCCCTTTGTTAACGTGGCTCTCTCAAACCGCCACTAAAAACATTTTCATAAAATCTACTTACATACATACATCTAAAGTTTGCGTTTCATGTGTATATTTTCATGCAATCAATAATCAAATTATGTTGTCTCCATAGATATATTCAGAAATGCTTTTATTTGAAACTATCAGTGCACTTTGACATAGTCTTCATGCACAGTGACTATAATAGCTTATTGGGAATAGGCTACACCTGTCTTGTGGAGGCTACATACTCTGTAGGTCTATGAGCCTCTAAGTCCAGGATAGTTGCCTTATAGCCTAACTGTCCTCAAAAACAAAGCATATTCCGAAACAACCTGACAGTATTGATATCTTTGAATAGAAATGTCAGTTTGTAAAAATTACTTAGAATTTCACATTCTTTTATAAAATAAAACCGTTTTCTGATCTCAAGTTTCCATAAAACGCGGTAAGTGCCAAATAATGCAAAATGGTTGACATCGTCAGGGTACATTCTCAGATCCTGAACCTCCAAAAATCATTATGTTGCTGTCCTAAAGGAGAACCATTTGTGTTTCTATGTAGAACAGCTTTTGGTTCCAAAATGTAGAACTTGTGTTTAAACGGTTTCTACACCTTTTAAACACAAATTGAATAACCCCAGAAGGGTTATTCAATTCAAACGAGTTTCCTCAAAGGGACAGCCAAATAAGATTTTTGGATCCCTTTTGCCTTAGAGCGTGGACAATAGACGATGGACCATAACAGGGTTGACGATTTAATCTTAAATCAGCCTTAAATCCCTTTGTGACAAGAAGGAATGGAAGCTTACTGTGTCCAACAGGGAGACGCATTTTTTGTAATTATATGTCTAGCCAGTCTATCGGGGTAACAGCGTTGAAGCGCTATGCTCGACGCACTCTGAAAATGGCCATACAAAATAAAAGCGATGCATATTTCTTCCATTATTCCAGAATTTCAATAATTATGTTGCAATATATAAAAAAGGTTTAGGGTTAGGGGTAATATAGTTTCACTATATTCAATATTAAAATGAGTTGCATTAACTACTTAATTAACTACTACACTCATCAAATTGTCTCCAGAAAGGACTTTGCCAAAGCACACAATAGCTAGCTCATCGTGCAATGGGTATTAGTTGTGATACGTATAGTTATAGTTAAGATAGCTGGAACATACCCATGGCGAATATGCATTGCATTCACTGTTGCTTGAACCTGCATATCTGTATAAAGGGGCAACACCACAGTTCAAGCATCTGAATACAAAACGAAAGGTTGATAGATCGAATCCCAAACCTTCAAGGAGAAATATCTTTCATTCCAGCCCTGAGCAAGGCAATTAACCCCAATTGTTGCCAGTTGGTTGCTATGAATGAGATTGTGTTGTCGATGTACTCACCTGGAAATATTATGGTAAATGTAGTAAGGAAGGGGAAAAGAGCTGACCAGAGCTGAAACCGTCTGGTATCTCATATATGCATAGGCTACAAAGGATAAAGTTTGTGGATATTATATTTTAGACAGTTTCCATTCAAGATTGAATATTTTTCTGTATCACGAATCCAAGAAGACAATATAGGATATGTTTAACCACTTGTTCATCTTATAAACAGCAAACAACTAGGAATTTACAGACAAATGTATACAGAGTATAATCAAAAGGAACTCAAACCGCAGTCCTTTTTCCATCTTAAGTTATTCACTGTTGTTATTCACTGTCCCTCCTGCTCAAGACAGTGTAAGGGTACAATAAAATGTTTTAGCGTGTGTTATAATTCATGGTGCACACAACATTCCATTTAGTCAGACATGGCAGAAATGTGTTTACTATAAATTAATAGGGTATAAGAAGTGGTATTGAACTCATAAAAGTCAAATTATTCTAAGGGGGATAATACTGAGTACTAGTTGTTCATAAAATTGCAGTTTTTGTGTTCATTATAGGTACCGGTTGCCGCCATTATTTAACAGTAGTGAGAGAATTAGCTCATGTTGTTCCACATGACGTGTCATCCAATAATGGCTGCTATTGTCTAGTGCTAGCTAGCATGAAGACCTCACTGGAGTTACCAAGAATCAGTCGCGCGTCTTCTCCTACAAGCATGAAGACAAATGTTGCAGTTTAAAAAATAAGTAGGCCTATTGAGTCTTTTCTGTCTACTTTTCAATGTAGACAATACAGAGTAGCATACAATACGTGTTTTTGTTCCTGGGCTGATGCTTGACTTCGGTGAAAATTAGTTGTCTGATGTACTTAATAATGTGTTGGGTGGTTGTCCTACGTAGTTAAGAATGCACTATCGTCTAGTCGCTCTGGATAGGAGTGTCTGCCACATGATTTAAATTGACAAAACATACGTTTTCCTAGACATATAGATCACCAGTCTCTCCTGTCATCCTGGCATAGTCCATTCCAACGAAGGTAGAATTTTTGACGCTGTTATCTAAAATCTTGGTGATTTGGCCTTTATTCCAAAATATTCAAAATAATTCAATGCAATTTATTTTTTGACCACAAAATGCTTGGGTCTGCGGACAGCATATTGCCGACCCATGCATTACTTCATGTTCTACACATTTCTCTGCTATGTTAAAAAATCATGCTTTATACGTTATGCTGAACGTGTACATTTTTACTTGAACTCATACCACTTTTTTAATTATGGCTACAAAGGTCACAAAGTTTAAGAATATAAAAACAAGCCTATCGATTCTTACCAAAGATTTATGTTGAATGTTAAGATTACCAATGTGGAAAGGAATATAAGTCAACCCTGCACTAGAAAGAAAACGGTCTTGGAGGATCATTTCAGGGTTCTTCACTGAACCTGTGTGGGAAACCCTAGAAGTTCTTTAAAAGGAAAATGTCTGCAGATATTTCAAAGAACTCCTTTCAATCGTCAAAGTATCTTTTCATAAAGAATCCACTCAACGCACAACCCAAACTGGTTCTTCAAAATGTTAATTTGTGGAACCATTAAGGGTATTTATAGAGAACATTAAGAGGTTCCCCAGCAGTTTTAATTATTTAAAGAACCACAAGAAGATCCACCAGGAATCTTCTTTTTACAGTGAAGGCTACTCATTTCCGTCGATTTCTTGTGCAATTAGAACGGAATTCCGAATGCTGTTTTAATATAAGTCGCGTTGTGTTCAGCGTCTGAAAATATCTGCAGCCAAAAGCAGCATCAGTAATTACCCTGAGAGCAGATCATGTAAACTATTGAAATGTATCGTTGCATCTTAATGGTCTTATTATTTAGAAATGTATGTGTGGTGGCAGCGTGCCTCAAAACCCGTAGGTTACGGAAAGAGTATGATATGACCTGACGCTCAGAATTGGGGCATCAGGTAGCTATCGGCTAGAGTATCATGATCATCTTGAGACTATGGGGTTGCTATAAATGATTATATGTTCTCAGTCAACCTACCAGGTAAAACCTACCTGGTGAAATAAGACTACACCCAATATCATAACAAATTATCATTTATATTAGATAACTGCGAACGTTATGTCAGGTTCCTGGTAATGTTGTTTTCTTTTAAATATGCACTAAAACTTTTAGTTGAATGAATACATACATTACGTTTTGTAGAGCAAGTATCATTATTAGGCCCCCATTCATTAATGTAGTAGGCTATACTCGTCTGTGCCCCCAGCTTCTGAGAAATATTAGTCTCACCTTGCTCTCAAGTCAAACGCAGGTACAAGACATTTTGAGACAATTAATAACAGCAAATTAAGCAACAGCAACGGCACGTCCAAATACTGTGCACTTATGGTGGAACATGCGAATAGTCCTAGGTCAACGACATATTTGGTTAGAAGAGCCACTGCGAGTTTGCCACCAAGTAACTCATGCAAGAACCTCCTACATTCCCGCCATGTTTTTGATCCCAACAAACAAGAAACCCCGTGTCATGTGCGAAGCCACCATGGTTATGTGGTGACATAAGTTGATCTAGGACCTGCTTTTATATTTTCCAACTATATATCAAACGAATCAACGGGAAAACGGAACCGACACTGGATCGTCAAACGTTTCTTAATTTGCGTGGCTTCTGACGTCAAAAATGGGTTGTGCCTCTTCACTACCCTTTAATATAACCAACATTGAGATTTAGCTACTTTTGTTGTTTCACACAATCTACAATTGATAGAGGATCGCCGGAAACGAGTACTGCCCAGGTAAATTGCTTGAAACTAACTTATAAACCCAAATACTGGCAGGAATATTTTTGAATTCCTTTATTGAAACGCATAGTCAATGAAGTGGCTAACTAGCAAGCTAACACCTTTCGGTAGATAGCTAGCGACTGCCATAACACAGCAGCTGCACATTGTAATAGCTAGTTAGCTTAAAGTTGAATGCATCCAAAGGGATCTGACTAGCCAGATATAACACGCTGCAACTTGTCAACAACTGTTGCACCTTGTCTTTAAGGTCAAACTTGCAAATATTTATACACATCTGTCGGTACATCACATTATTTGGTCTAGTGAACTTACTGACTAGCTAGCTTGCTAGCCAGCGTTGATGAGCAAGTTCGGTTACATAACAAAGTATATTTTCTACTAACAAGTTATTCTGTTAGCTGCAATAAGTCAGTCCATCGCGTACAAGGTTTATAATTAAACAAATACGGTGACGAATTTGGTCAGCAATTGATGTAGTCAAGCGACGTGTCCAAAGTGAGTGAATGGTCTGTTTTAATTACCTTATTCAAAACTAGTCTAGACAGTCTAAAATGGCAAATTTCAGTTACAGTGACATTGTGAAGAAGAGTCAAACTGTTGCTTGTTCATCTTATACCATATTCTGCAGTCTTGATTATTACTTAACCAGGTAAGATAATAAAAGATGCACGAAGTGGAACTAACCTTGCAGTTAGTTCGCTAGCTAATAATGAAATATGTCATACTCTCGTACAGTGCGAGTCGTTTCACCCATGTATTGTCAAGGTAACCAACTTCCACAATAATGGCGTGGTTACCGTTTTGTTTTGATGGAAATTATATATATAAATTATATTATATAAATTACTGTCTCTACGTTTTTATCAACAGGTGTATAGATTTACCACTGAGGGACTGGAAGAATCCGAGAGCTGTAGAAACACTTCTGACCTTAGCATGGGTGTTATAATATCCCGGTTTAAGGTATGTATTTCATAACGTGCCATGATTGCCTTGGTGATATTGAGCACACAGCCCTTTCATACTTGACGAAACTCACTAAATGCCCTCACAGACAGTGTGATGTTTGCACTTGTATGTCAAAATATATTAATCAAAGACAATGGCCATGTGAGACCATATACGTAGGTCTCGTATACAGTTTGAGATGTCTTTGCTTATTCCGGGTGTTGGTGGGACGATGTAATCTCTGACCACATTCTCTCAGTGGAAGCATGCTTTTCGTCTTTATTGAGTAGTGTGACTTGTGTGTATATCCTGCCGATTAACCAATAGGAACACAGCAGTGATGCCATAGATACACACCAAGGCGTTTCCTCATTTGACCACGTCACAAATTAGGCTACTGGCTGGGAGTAATTAAAATGTTAAATTGCTTACTTTTTAAAAACATATTACCTGACAGCTACTGTATTTAATTCTGTATCATTTTTCGATATGGTTTGTTGGGTATTTAGATTTTTTTTAATGCTATTTTAATTATCAAACTGCATTATACTTAAAAACACTTTCATTCTAAATATAAGAATTTTAGCATTAATACTGAAAGACTGCTTGGAATATACATCACAATAATCAGCCAAAAGTCTGATTGTCATTTCTTTTAGCTAGCTAGCTAAACTTGCTAAGAATCCAAACACTGTTGCATATAGTTTTGTTTTAAAAGAAGAGACCTTTAAACTGTCATGCGAACTTGTCACTTTTCTAGCAACATTTGCTGTTATGATCACAAAAGGGGGTATCCATAAACATAGTTTGGTTTATTTCAGAGTTCGGACCGTGATGTTATGTTCATATCATTGCATAGTCTACTTCAGCTAGCATACCATGTGAACAGCCAGCCATCCACCTAAATGCAGAGGCCAACCGTATACATTTCATAGTCATTTAGACCCTAACCTAAACAGCATAGCTTCACTGAAGACCACTTGTCTTCTGCCAAAAGCCACCTATTTGCCTTACCTAATACCTAAGCTAATTTCTTAGGATTCGTATGGTTTTCAGCCATAGTTGTTTTATTTTGAGTAAATACACTATGGTTTATTTATAACTATGGTTTATTTATAAACCATAGTTTACTTTCCTTTTTAAGGATAAAGTGGCGCACTCAGGCACCATGAATGCACGCTGCACGAATGTAGATTGAGATTATTTGATTGACTGTTCTGCTCGTCTAGGGTGATGGACGTGCTTCAAACTAATGAAACGCCGGTTCAGTATAAAACTGTCTCAAGGCTGAATAAATCATCCCCTGTGCTGTTTTTAAATAACTTATGAAACAATTTTTGTTATAGTATACAACATTTAATCATTCTTCTTAGCTAGCTAGTGAGACTGTTCAGTCAAAATTGAGTAAAATGGGCCATGTACACAGGTGTGGAGAAAAAATTTACTGCTTTCGTTGCAGACTAATCCCAATAAAGGAAGGAGAATGTATATCGGGAGTGGATGCGTATCAGAGGAAGTGTGGTGTGTTCGGCAGGAGCATGTGTGAAGTTGATAGAAGTCTGGCAAGCCTTTGCTGATGAAACTCAGAGGGTGAAATCCAGAGTGGCGAGGGGATCAATAAACCCATCAACTTCTGGACACTTGTCACTTGAATTATGAAACAATAACATAACAGTAACATTTAATTTGGAAGGTACTTCATGGATCTGTCACATTTGTCAGAAAAACCAATGCATATAGCAATATAATTAGGGATGGTTTTCCTTTTAGGCAACCATTTTGTTGGAAATTGCTTAAAAAATAATGCAGTGCCTTATGGGATTCCACTTCTTTAAGAAAACTGCAGTCTGTCTGGCTCAGTTGAACTTGTGACCGGAGGGTTTAATTAGCCCCTACTGTCTCAATCATTTTAATTTCCTTTGTTTTGAGACACTAATGCAAATGGCGGTTAAGTCCAGTCAACCCCTTATATGATAAGGTATGCTCAAATAAATACGCTGCAATTCTGACCTTACATTTGCACTGCTTCTGATTCGATTGCTAAATAATCTGAGCAAAATCCGATGGCAAACCACACTGGATGTCTTTGCTTGAGCGTTGTCAACCGTGTGACACTGCATCACAACCTGAATGTCGGCTATCTGGAATGTTGTACCATGATTACGGTGCTGTGAAATTGTTTGCTCCTTTACTGATGTCTTCTATTATTGCATATTTGTCACAGTGAATGGTTTCAGATCTTCATATAAAATGTAATATAACAGGAGGAGAACCTGAGTAAACCCATAATTCACTGTTTAAATTATAATGACATTTTCTGAAAGAAAAGTAATCCAATGCCAACTGGCCCTGTGTGATAGTGATTGCCCCCATACATACTCAAAGAACCCATTACCACATACTGTTGATCATTGGATTTAATTAGAGCCGACACACCCAGGCTTGATAACTGATCCCGACGATAGTGGTGGTAGTATTTTAACATAAGTGCTGATGTGATATGTACTGATAAGCATGCAGCTGTCTCACTCAAGGATGTGCAGTTAGTGCATGAGCTGACATTTCCACAGCTTTGGTCAATATGTCAGAAAAGGTAGGATTGAAAACCTGCAACTGACATATCGCGTAAAATGTTTAAGTACCGCAATAGTTTGCGGCTCTCCAATTGAGTGTTTTCGCTGTGACAATGTTTTTTTTCCAAGTACATTATTGTTATTTCACAGTGCACTGAAGTGCTTTAGTGAGGGGAGAGCAGTATAACCCACTGATGCAGCTCTAACTTGACCCTGCTCTCCCTGATGACTGCTACGTGTTCAGAGAAAGTATTAACAACATATCCTAGAAATGTATGAACTGAGACTTGTTTATTTTTTGTTGTTGTTCCCCTTTAAATAAACAGCATGGTACGACACCATGCACCAAATAAACTATATCACAATTTGTAAGTGAATATGTTACTATTGAGTTCTCAACCCATAGAAAAACATGCACTGTATTTATAGCAGACACTTATGTTAGGTGCTGGAATATATTATTGGTCTGCCCCTAAAAGCATGTGTTGTATAAAGGACCAGATTGGTCCATACTATTGGTCCCTACTGTTATTCCTTGAGTCACCATGTAAGTGCTTGTGAAAGTTAGTGTTTCCAGACTGGTTTTTCAGGATTTTGGTCCGATTTAGCTGTTTGAAACTACTACTCCGACGTGGCTTAACTAGACTGCAGATATGATAGACCTGCCAAAATCAGCTCTGGACCTCCAGGCCAGTTGCACGTTCTTCAGTTGCCACCCTTTAGTCACGGACTGATTTATACCTGGAACATAAAGTGGCCGCAAGTAACGTTGAGGTAGAACTGAACCAACAGGATCCAGACCTTGCAGAGTCAGAGTTGAATACCCACGCTGTAGACTTCCATGGGAATGCTTAGTCCTTGCATGAACAGTACCGACTGTCATTCTGAACACTGCTTGTGTGAATGTTTGCAAGGATCGCAAAAGTACTTTGAGCTCTCTAATGTCATAGCATATGCTGTCATAATAATCTGTGTTGTAGTACACTTTCTTAAAACATTTTCTTTTAACAGACCAAGCCATCAACGGTTGATGTATTGGAAGGCATTGATAAGGTATTTCTTCCTGTTTTATGTAGCTTTTGTTAGGCCGCACCCCCTCAATATCAAGATTGTTGGTCAAGAGTATTTATGGACATTGCTCTGGAGAGGCATGGTTACATTTCCCAGCCCCTGTCTCCAGTTTGAGGTTATTGTAAGCCACATCCAGCAGAGTGACAGACACATATGGTTCCTGGGTCTCTACTCTGTGCGCCAACTGATATTTTGGGGCTGAGGTTTGTCGACACAAAGAACCAAAGTAGTTTTTTTTCCTCTTAATAAAAGGGAAAACTAGTCGGCAATGTGCCCTGACTTCAGTCTGCTTTGAATACTGTAAAAAGTATTGTGTCAATATTACTAGCAGGCATAGGGAGGTCCCATGATCTGGCTCTGCTATTGCATTGATATTGAATCTCTTTGCTGGCTTCTTACACATGAGCTACATTATGACTAAAATATAGCAAAAGTGAACGTTGCCAGTATCAGTCAGACAATTGTGTATTATGAAATTATTTTGTTTGTATAAACTGGTGGAGGTGGGCTGTATTGAACATGACTAGTTTTTGTTCATGTATGCTTTCCCCAGGACATACAGACTTGTGAGGACTGCAGAGAGCGGTATCAAAAACAGTTGAAGTTATGGGTGTGGAGACTGCTTCTGTACTCATCTCTACTGTACCTGATGGCCATCATCATTGTGTATCTTTGGTACCTCCCTGAACAGACCATTGGAAAGGTCATATTGGCCCTTCCCTTTCTTGTATTCCCACTGTTGTAAGTATAGATATTTGTTTCGACTTACGTGTTTCCACTATTTATAGTTAGTTGCTTAACCTGCTGTTCTATTCCCAGTGTTTGGCTCCTTCGAAAGGGGGTGATCACTCTTGTTAAAAGAAGAACAGAAAAAAACAGTATGTGCTTGTACCTTAGCTTTCCTCTGTTTCAACATCGTTATGGTATGCTTTTTTTATTTGGTCTAATGAGTCCAATGTTTTTTTTTCTCAGATGATAAATTGGAGGACCTCAAGTCACAAAAACAAAAAATAGTAAGTCAACTATTCAGAATTAACATTTTTATTTGGATGGCATTGTTACCTTGGAATATATGGTATAATACACACACCATAATAATTTAAGGTTTCATGTGAACAGCTGAAACATCTGCACAGTTGTACTTTTGTTTTACATTCTGTAGCTTATTTCCAAGTGGGCTTAACGATTTATCCCCTGTATTGACATGGACACTTGAGATGACACATGAAATGTTCTGCTGTTAGAGATTTTACAGCACTGGTTAGGTAATTGCTACTCCTAAAAAAAACCCCAAAAAAACAATCAATGCAGACAGCCGTTAATTGACATAAAGACTTTACTTGGTAAAGGTAAGCACTCTGCTAATGTCTCTTAAAGTAATAGCATTTTGTGCTAGAAGCAAATAAATCAGAGAAATTGCTTGTCATCTACTGTCATGTCTAATAACTTTCAATAATTATGGCTGATGGATTTTCACACTTTCCATTATCGAAGTTGTGCATGCAATTCTTCTTATAATGTGTAAACAAGTAGCAGTATTTGGTACTTCACTATAATTAATTCACTGAAACAGAGAATTATCGTTAGATTTTTGCTTTATTACTAGAGGCACATTTGTTCTTAAAAGTTTTTACATCTCATTGGTAATAGAATGTTAGTCTGGCTACCATTTGACTTGTGTTGTAGTGTTTTGTAAGACAGAATGGAAATCTGTTTAAGAATATGAACAAACTGAGTGGCTGTCATTGATATTGTCTTAAAGATTTCCAGGCATTATAAAGGTCTGTGACTTGTTAGCACTGTTGGCATTACTTTTAGAGATAACAAATTAGGTGCAGTAGTAGTTACACTTCCCATAAAGCAACTAGTTACATTACATAGTTACTTGGGGTAGAAAGAAAGGCGTTAAGTTACTTTGATTCTGTATTCACTTGTTAGTCACTTATGCTCAGAAGGCCCACATTTAATTGGACATCATATAATTACATAGTCAGTTGAATATTTGCATTTAGTTCTTTAGTCACGAATCTCTCAAATCAATAGATAATTTTGTATTGAAAGTGCCTCCACGTTTTCAGGCCAGACTTATTTAACAGCCCATATGTACAGATTTCAATACTTGATAGAGCCATTTCATTTAACAACAAAGTACAAAATTAACGAGCTGTAGCTTTGTACACTGATAAACATACCTTAAAAAGAAAGCTGCAATTAGAAATTTCTTTGTAGTAATATGCATAATCCATTAATATTTCATGACTTAATTCAGAATTGAATTTGGTTTGGTTGCTGTATCATGCCCTTTATCTGGGAGAGTTGGCACTGCCATCTTTGCAACCTTTGTTGCCACTTGCTATTAGAGAAAAGGAATTCTACCTAATGTTGTTTTGAAATTGACATGCATGTATCGCTCACAAAAAGAGGACCGCTGTGGATTTTTTTTTTTTGTTTGGGATGTTTTACCACTAGGATCTAAGTTTCTAAGCCAGCCAAAGAAGCTCTGGATGCTACCATGACACTAAAGGAGAAATGATGGAATACAATGTCTGGTGCCCCTGAAAGACACCGCTTTACAATTTTAGCTACATAATTGGGAGACCAGAGTTCAAATCCTGCATTTGGGTTAGCCCATGGGTGCCGCAGAGGGTGCTGCAATTGCAAACGCACGTCTAGACATGTACGCTGAGAGTTGCTTCAGTGAAGCTGGGACTTATTTACAAAATGAATATAAAAATATTTGGTGGAACATTTTTAAAGCACAAAAAAGTGGGTCTAACATGCAAAAATACAGAATATCCCTTTAATGGTGAATATATAAACTCTTGTCCAACAGTTGCTTGAGGTGATGGAAACTGAAACATACAAAAACGCAAAAATGATTCTGGAGAGGTTTGATCCGGATTCAAAGACAAAGGTCAGAATTACATCTGCCTTTTGAGAACAAAATTGGTTTAATTAACCTTATAAACTGTACATCTTAATCTTCGTTTTATTTTTTTTTACTTCAAGGTACAAGAATCTCTTAAAAATGGAACTCCTATGACTCCAAAACCTGGTCAAGGTAATATTGTGAGTGATCTCTTTTTAAGGCCTAAAACTGTTTGTCGCTGAGGGCCCTAATCCCCGCATTGCTCCCTCCATTAGAACTCCGTCAGCGTCATGTCACCCCTCGGCCCCCGGTGGCAGCCCGTCCTCCTCCGGCCCCGGGGGCCACTCGCGCCGGGCCTCCCCTCCACTCGGCTCCTGGAGGCCCCCCAGAGAGGATCCTGTCTGCCGAGGCTGCTCAGCAGAGCTTGATGAAGAGGCCCATGACCCCTGGCACACCTGTTCCAGGAGTGGGTGAGTTAGCTGCACCCAGGGGGACCACATGATCATGTGGTAGATTAGGGTGATTTACCCGTCCCTGTCTCCAGTTTCTCGCCGCTCCTTCAGGGATGGGACCATTTTTTTCAGTGTTTTTTTTTTTTGACAGTTTCTTTACAGATGGTATTTATGGGCAATTAAGTTTGGTATTTAATTCCATTATGTGAGTGTTTGTTGTAAAACAAACCAAAGGTCAAGCTTTTTCCCCTGACTAGAGGAGATGATGGTTAACTTAGTTAATTGGTGTGGCATTCACCAGAGCTGTAGGGCAAGAAGTAATCTTCAGTGAAGACAACAAATAATTACCGCTAGTTGTGTATTTACATCAACCTCGCATATTGAGCCTTTGGCCACGTTCTTTTAAATATACTTGGTGCTTATCCTGGTACTGTGTTTATGTCTAGTCTTATGTCAATGTAGAAAACACGTATTCAGCCCTGGACGCTTTCATAGGGAATTCAAATGAGTGCAAGTAGTTAGAGATGTTCCAAGAGAAAGCATCTGTGTGGAATTGCCTTATGAAAAGACCACTGTGAGGTGTTCAACAACCAAGATGATTTTAACCATGATTAATGATCTCGTAGGCCTGCATTTGTTCTCTGGGCATTGGTAAATATATTTTACTAATGCCAGGTAAAATTGTTTGGCATGGGCTCACCTTGCAAATGTTTCATATGGCTTAATACTGTCAGCCACTTTTGTGGAAAATTGAAAGTGAAAAGCAATTTGATACAGAGAGTCACCACAGAGTTTCCATATGTTGCTAAATGAATAAGCAGCAGGAAGCTGAGACTTTGCCAAGTCTAACAGAAATGACCAGTCATCTTCCTATGATTGCTCTTGATGTTAGATTATTTTAATTACCGCTCAGCAATGCAGCAGGGATTCTCACACACGTGCTTTGCAGGTGAGCTCCATTTCCTAGTCATTATTAAAACCTGTCCAGTTCAACCATTTAATGGGCATCTGCGGCTAATTGACGAGTGCTAGTGTCTCAGTTTTTATGAGCCTTCTCTAGCTTAGTGTGTGATGAACGAGCGTGTTTTAGCCATAGCGTTTTGAAGCCCATGGATTTCAACTTGTGCTAATGCTTGACGTCATTCTGGTGCTGCTTGTTTTTATTCCTCCATGTATGGTCTGTGACATCCCAGGAATGCACCCCCCTGGGCCACCCCTGGCCAGACCCGTCATGCCGCGGGACAGAGGCGCTATGGACCGGGTCATTGAGTACCTCGTCGGCGACGGCCCTCAGAATAGGTGTGCTAGCGCTCTTTTGACAACGAAATGTGATCTTTTGGAAATGCATGCATACTACGGTGGCAGGAACTTGGTTTGCTTTCAGGACATGTTTGTTGTTAGTTAATATTCTGCAGGATAGAATGTATATAATATCACAATTAATAGCCTAATCAATAAATTGTATGTTTTGCAATATTATTTGTTACAAATTATATTTTGAAGTATTAACACTTAACTGTCATTTTATTTTATCTCTTTAAGATGGGAATTGAGGGATTGTTGCAGTTTTCTTTCTGAAAATAATTTGTTGTAACATTGTAACCTTTTACCTACAGTATAGAAATGTTTGCTCCAATGTGTGTACAGTGTGCATTTTGTATAGCGATTGCGGTAAATGGCAACTCTGAGTGGTTTCATAAGCAGCCACTCTGTAATCATTTATTTTCCCGGATACATTTTGGGATGTATTTGCTGTGTTACAATAATGTGTATTCATGTTTTTGCTACTTTAAATTCCTCTACTAAACCGTGTATCTTAAAGTGTCAAAGGGTTGTTTTGTTCAGAATGGGAATTGAGACATTTAGCAGCATTAGAAGGTAAAAAAATACTCCTTTTTATAGATCAAATACCCTGCATTTGCAGTGTTTTCCAATGACACCTGCTTTCAGTTAGGGATATATTCCAAATGGGACACTACAGGCCTAGCAGTTTGCAATCCAAGCCTATAGACAAGACTACGACTAATTTGTTATTCCAAAATGGCAGCTCACAGTTGCAAATTGGATTCCCCAACATGTCTGTTTTGTCACATCAGTTATATTGTACATTTTATAAGGCAGTGATTTCCTGAGGCCTTCTTGGTCTTGAGGGTCAGCTTCTTTTGGAAGAACCCGATGCGAAGGGGAGTACTACTACTAAGTACATTTTATAGTCTCCTTAGGCTACTCTTAGGAGTCATAGTAGTGTGTTGCTGGTACTGTAGATGCTTAACAACCCATTTTACCTGTCAGTGGAGAGCCGTGACCAGAGTGTGCGAGTGTAGCTGAGCGTTGACCCCCCCCCCGCCCCCTGGGTAATGGCTCCATTCTTGTGAAAAAAGAAAAGCCTCACCATTTCCCTCAGTAGTTTTGTTTTAAATGCATTATTTAACAAATACCCATACTATATTTGTTAATATGTTGGCTCTCATTCAGTTTCTAATTTGGCTAACAAACAGGCATACCTAATAAATGAATGTTTTCTAATGTAAAAAATACAAAAATACTTTGGCAAGAAAACATTGTCGGCAGGCCACCTGTTGCCATCCCCGGATGTACAGTGTGATTTCAACAGAGGCCCTATTCTATTATTCACTGTATATAGGCGTTGTTTTTGAGGGAGAGTCTTTATTCTCAGTTACTTAGAATTACACCAAAAGGGTCCCCTGTAATTGTCATTGCATGCCTTTAAACTGAATTTTCTTTACTGCCCACAGATATGCCCTCATATGCCAGCAGTGTCTCACCCATAACGGCATGGCATTAAAGGAGGAATTTGAATATCTTGGTAAGATTTAGAGAAACACAACTCCCTCTGTCAGTCTCCATCAAACACTGCGCCTTCATTTGCCCTCTAGCATTTGGCTCCACCGTATATCATCAGGCTCTTAAAAGCCTCTGCTGCTACCGGCCCGCTGAAAGCGAAAAGACAGCATCTACTGTAGATTGAATATGCAAACGAGGGCAACCCATCGATCGGATGCGTTTATGCATCCCTGATGCAATTCTTTTTGGAATATCATTGGTGTTATTTTCATATATTAATCTGCGTCTGCATGGAAATATGACAATCATTAAGTTGACAGTGCACTTGGAGCATATGGTGTTTTATGCGTCTCATTTCAGCCTTCAGATGTGCATACTGTTATTTCCTGAACCCTGCGAGGAAGACCAGACCCCAGGCCCCCCGGCTCCCAGAGGTCAGTGCTGAGGCAAAGGCCCCGGCTGAAGCGGCTATCCCGACATCAGCGGCCCCTGACACTGAAGAAAGCCCCGTCGCTGCAGGTGTGTTTCTACTCACCCTCCTTCCTTTTCCTCCTTATTTAGTTTGTCTGTACATTTTGTTTTAAAAATATAATAAAATCCAGTTATTCAACCCCCAAAACTGACATTTTGACAAAATAAGTATAACATGACAATGGTGAGAAAGGACATAAAGTTCAAGTTCTGCACTAATACATTTTTTGGAATTTCTGTAAAACCTACTGTTGTAGTTGAGACCAAGCTACCTGCTCCCCCTGCTGATAAGGAGACCCACGAACCAGTCACTCTGACTACAGAGTGTACCCCTGAAACAGAAGACCCAGAACACGTTGAGAAGTCAGATGGAGAGCAGGATGTGTCAGAAATGGAAGTGGAATAGGATTTTATTTCAACTCATTTATTTTCCTTTTTTCCCAGACTTTTCTTTTTAAATTAAATGTATTAATGGTTAGACTATAACATCAATTCTGAAGATAACAATCACTGAAAGGCAGAACAAGGGTTTGGTATTAATGTCTAGGGATTCTTTTCAGTTTTGAAAGCAATATTAATGTAATTATGATTGTAACAACAATGAACGGCTATTATTGGAGTTTACATCACGACCAATACTAGAGCTTATTTATGTGTGTGTGTGTGTGTGTGTGTGTGTGTGTGTGTGTGTGGGTTTGTATATAAAACAGGAGCAGATGTGGTCAAGGTTGAAAAGCAAGTTTTGGTTTGATTTACTTTTAGGTTTTCTTTTAGTGTATTTTCTGTGAACAGATTTATTCTGACTGTCTAAATACATGCAGCGTGTAAATGCTTAATAGTAATGGAAATTAATGAAAGTAATATTCATGAAGAGTCAAAATCAAGCTGAGCCATATGAGTGGATACATATCTGTTGAATCGTTTCTTTTTTGTGTTGTACAGAAGTAATTTCTTAAAGCATAACCTACGTATTTTCAGTGTCTGTTCATGTTTACAGCAATGCAGAAATATCCTGTCTGGTGTTATGAAATATGTATATTTATAGGGGAAGATATTTATAAATAATATAGTATTATGGTACAAAGCTTTTTAACAGTATTGAATCTGTATTGGGTACTACCAATTTCAATTGTGTTAACCACATGTTTACGCAGTGAGAGTACATTGAGCGCTTACTTATTTATTGCTTTAAAGGAGTATAAGATGTACTGCTGTCCTCTACACCAGAGTGCCTTGATGTGTTTTGTTTCCATGTTGAATAAAGACCCATTTTCAGAAAGCTCCATTTGTGTGCCAACATTGACCTCAAGTTCAACAACATGAATGTAGGAAATTACGTGTAACTTTTTTCCGGTTCATATCAAGTTGTATATATGTTCCTGTCAAATCACATCAACTCCAAACATATTTGCCATTTAGATTTTTCCACACTGAATGTCCCACCAGGAGCTTACATGGGTCAACAGGGCACACTAACCTGATGACCTTCATTGGCGTTGCCTGTGGCAGCTGACAGTGCCTGCCCCTGGTGGTGCTGGCCAGTTTGCATTACCATTACTCATCTAGTGGTGCGGTCAAGGTTTGTATCAGGACTGGTGGTCTGCTTGGTGTGATGAAAAACCACCATAGATGACAGTGTAATTATGGTGAAAGTGAACATTTTAAATGAAATGTTAACTAGTGCTTTCCCTGGTTAATGGTGTGCCAGGAAACAGTGGGGGATTCACTAGTAGTCCTTTCTAAATGGCTGTAAAATTGGCTCACAAATCTTGTTGTCCAAGTGGTGGTCATGGCCTTGTCTCTGCAGCAACTTCTCAGCTGGTCTGATGTTATCTGATGTGCAACTAGCCATGCTGTGCTGCCTCTTATCACATGGCTTGTTTTAACCTGTAAGTATTTACAGGTACATACAGAGCCTGCCAAAAGTTCCATTCAAGGTTAATTCTTTAGTTTGACTATTTTTTGTATTGTGGACTAATATTGAAGACACTTAAATGTCACCTATGGAATCACGGAGCAACCAAAAAGTGTTTAACAAATCAAAACTGATCTATAAATATATTTTAGATTCTTCAATGTAGTCACCACTGCATTGCATATTCTTGGCACTCTCAAACAGATTCTTAAGGTAGTAGTCATCACAAGATTCTCAGCATCTTCTCTGTGGATGGCCTACCAGACCTGTACTGCTGCATTCTTCAGTTCTTTTTTGTTATTGGGATTTGGATTAGGTAATAAACTTGGCCAGTCAAGAACCTTTCACCTCTTGGCCCTGAATAACTTTTTGCAGACTATAGCACTTTGTTTGGGGTCGTAGTTTATGCATGATAAAGTGTGGTCGAATGAGTTGGGGCATTTTGTTGTAGCTAAGCAAACAATATCTTTCTGCACACTTCAGAATTCATCCTGCTGATTCCATCAGCAGGTACATCTTCAGTGAAGACAAGTAACTGTTATTACTTTACATTATGGCTTGTTGTAACAGATTTTTGGTCGCCTTATAAGAGATCCCGAAGAACCTGTAAAATACACACACAGGTAATTAGATTCTGCCAACTGTAGTAATGTAGGAACATAAGTTAGGCAGTCTGGCGTGGTGTATGTTAAGAGGGCCGCTCAACCAGAGTGTGAAGTCACGTTGATGAGTATTGAATGGGTCTCTGGTGACAGTGGAACTGTGGTCATTTACATCGAATTTATTAAGGAGCTTTGTAATGGTAAGCCTGTATACTACAGTGCCACAGTTGAGGATTGGTGGGATGGTCACTGCTGCAATGGGATGCTTAGCAGTCTGGATGAAGGATGGCTTATTACCAAACAAGAAACCAATACTGGATTGAATAAGAGTGATCATTCCAGCAAAATACTATATATTGTAGGGGCAGACATTTTCAAATTCTGACCCACTGACATTGAGAATGTTTGGGTGCAGGCAGGTTCAGGTGGGCTCTTATTGAAGATCTTACATCATGCTTTTTATTACTAAGGAGTAAGTGCAGGTCAAAGGCATATTGGATGTTATTAAAGCTCAGTTGTGTTGCAGTATCTCACTGACCACCAAGAACGGTCATCTGGATATGTCATGCTGTCGAATGTCCTTAGGACAGGCCGTTGGCATTCAGACCCCCCTCCAATTCTCTCCTATTACTAAACCAAACATTTTTTTATTTATTTTATTTTAAAACACAAACACTCAAAATCAATCCTTTGATAGATAGATATCTACATTCAAACAGTGCATAACTAATTTCATGTGTCCTTGAAAAGGATATGGAGAAAAGTCCAAGGGGGTGAATACTTTTGAGTAATCTCAACCCGGGCTATGGGGCACAGTGCAAATAGCCATTCCCAGTTGGCCTTAATGTGAATAACCGTATCATGACAGCGATCCTACTAAATACCGTTGCTAACTATTCTAGCATAAATAGGATTATTTGTACTGCATGTCACTCAATCATCTGTACACAACTATAGGGGAAAGCACGGCCCCAGCTTTGTTGGTATCAGATATCATGTGTGTCAGTCTGCTGGTTTATTGTCCATCTTAACCCGTTTTGATTCCCCTGTCACAACAGGACATTTAAAAGAATGTTAAAACAGCCTGTTTTAATAGCAAGCCTATTTTAGTTGTGATCATTTTATTTGAGCCCATTGATCATTTCAGACAGCATAAGATAATGGCGTTGACACACAAACCCAGCTGATCCTGATTGCTTGACCTCTTGATTTGCGACGAGAAAGTCGTCGCTGCTACAGAGTTGCCCTCTGCCTCTTCACGACCCTATCCCCTGAAGATACAGCAGAAACTGATGGTGGGGTCAACATCATATGTTTTTCTTTGGGTTTTGATAATGTATGTTTACAGAGACGTGACCTTCCGTGCTCAGTAATGCATCAATGTGACGCGAACAGTAACGCCTGATTCCACCGAATGCCGCTTGAGGTTGACCTCTGACAAGAGCCAGATGGAAAAAAATAGGACATCAATTGGACGGTGTTTGAATTCCTTTTTTAAACATGAGGTCTCAGTGAGCATCTTAAATACTCTACATGTTACACCTAGTGTACTAATGGTCATTTTGTGTTTCTATTGACTGCGTTACATCATTTTGTCAATTCACATTTGTTTCTTCTGTCACTTGAGTGCATGGTCTGCAAAATTATTGTTTGTGTGGAACATTTTGAATCCATATCAATTTAAGAGCATTCAATCGCTGGTTTTGATGATCATTTTTCTTTTCCTTTATGGAAGATTTCACCCAGGGAACCGACGGAGTGATTAGAAACCAAGTCAAGGTTATACATCTTTCATGGAACTGAGGGAGGTTTGAACAATCCACCCACACAACTGCTTTGAAACACATTTACAAAAAAGAAAAATTTAGAATTATATAAGCTAAAATTTGTGTAAAAAGATGAATTCTCTTATAGCATTAACACAATAATGACTGTATTCTTCTGAATGGATACACATGAATTATTCTGCATTTTCTGGGTGTATAATACATGACAGAAATCAGCTTGTATGTCACATAGCCTATCAGCATGTTCTGCTATTGACCTCCAAGACAATGCCTTTCACAACATATGTAAGCTATTCCAAGCAATAGATACATTTTATGTACATGATGGAACAATTAATGGATATACTTTATGGAGGCTTTGTTTTTCCATTTGTTCACAGTAGAAAGATTGCATCTGTTCCATGTTATCAGTAAGCCACTAATTGATTTTCGAGGATGACAGATGATATCCAAGGCCCAAGAGCCAATGTATTTCTGTGGTGCGAATCAAAGTGTACAGCCGGGCTGTCCCAAGGTCCATAGTTCTTTTCATACTCATCTCTCACATGGGCATTCTGGGCCACTTGACTCAAATGTATACTGATCTTTTATTTATACCCAGAAAAAATGGCAGATAAGAAACATAAGTGTTCTTGATATTGTGTTTTGTCATATCTAGCAGCCAAAGATTGAAATCCTGCGAAACAATTTTCTGAAGAAATGAAAGAGCGTGGCCTTGTGAACCCTGGAGGAAAATAACCTTGCTATTGGAGGCAGAATATGAAACAGAGGCACAGAATAAGTAAAATAGACAAGTGCACCATGGCCTGTCACTTTTCCATTTACTGCCCCTGAATATGAGCACTTCAAAAATTCACCATCTCAAAAAAAGACCTTTAGTGTTATCCAGTCACCCACTATACAGAACACAAAGAAATACCATAATACCATACATATCACAAAATAATAATACAAAATGGACTTTTTGAAGAGACTGTGCTTCTGTCCATCATAAACTAAATCATAAAATAAAGAAATATAGATAAGAATGTTTTATTTGATCCAAAAGTGTGTTTGAGACAATGAAAATAAGAAATTAGTATTAGAGCTGCAATTAAAATGCTCAGAATATTAGAGTTCACCATGGATTCTTGACAACAGCATCATTACACTTTAATATGAGCTCCATCTCCTTCAGAGAAGCATTAAAATCTAATTAGAACATTATAAAAGAGCTTGCCTTGATGCCTTATGATAGGAGATGGTTTCTGAATAGTTGATTTCTGGCCATTAGTTCTTGGCTACTTGGATTTTAAATGCCACTTGACAAAGTTGAGTGGCATGAATACACTTGACAAAAGGTCATCAGCCTCGAAGAAATGGGATTTTAAAAATCAAATTATCATTTGAAACCACAAAATACCATTAAGAAGCAATGCTTTTATTTTTTCCACATTTCATTTATTCATGAATGTGTGTCATAGAGCGCATCGCATAGGGATAAACTACTTGCAAATACTTTTCCCAATGACATTCAGGTTTTTTACAAATGGGCCTCTTCCCTTCCAAATTCAACCCTAAACCACATATACAGGACCATACAATCTGCCTGATCAGTAGCAGTGTAAATGTTAAATGCCATAATTTAGGTGCTACCCTTCAATTTAATGATCTTTTCTTAACACATCTGGCATGTTCAACACATATGGTCACATGGATAAAATACATGGTGTAATTATAGTGTCCATTACTGGTCTCTGTTAAGACAATGCAATACTTCCCTGAAGAAGGAAAGGGTTTAAATATCCTTATTAGATGGGTGCTGATTATAAAGTGCCCTCTGTTTGCTTAAAGAGGTTGGTACATGTATCTTCCATAATACATGGACACACCAACTAATGGTAGAGTCCAGATACATTGATTGCATTTCAAATTACAGTAACATGACAATGCATTGATGTTCAATGAGGCGCAATGATCAATTTATCAAACTCACAAGTGGTTTTATGTGCATTATAACCGTCCTAATTATAGTTCCGACACTAACTTCATTTAGATTCTTGTTTCCAGACTTTCCAGAGTTCTTATAAAGGGACACACCTTCTCTCGGGGTCCAGGATGAAGCAGCACAGCTCTACAACTTCTGGAAGAGGAAATGGAGAAAGGTTGGCCTGAACTAATACACATCCCTGGAAGCACCTCATGTGGAAATCATACAAAGCATCCTGCAGGCAGCAGGTTCATTTTATGGCTTCATCTATTACCACACTGTCATTGTTAATTGTCTTCTTTTTACCTCTGCAGGATTCTCCAAATTGGCCCTATCGAATGTGACAGGAGGAAGAGCATTAAGCATCTGACAAGATGATATCTAAGTTCAATTTCCTACTCCTCACCTGATTTATACCTGCAGAAGATCATTTTCCTTTCTGTCATAAAGACCACTATAAATCAGTGGTGCTTATGGAAGCGCTGCAGAACAGGGTCCCTGGATTTGTATCCCCTGTGTTGGCTATTAGGAAGCCATTACTGCCACATTTTCCTCCTTCAAACAAAAATGATCAAATCTAATACCACCAAGATTAGGGAGATTAAGGAAAAAAGTGCTAGCAGGGCCATTCAACATGAGCCCCTATCTAAACAATACGTGCTAAACTCAATAAAACCAGGCCTTTTTCCCGTTGACACCATTATCCATCTGTTTGGACAAAATTGCTGTATCATGGTATAAATCTGTGATACAAGTGACATATCCTCTAAAATAAAAGGGAACATTAACTGCTCTATCTTCTAGAGGCCCTGGGACTAGCTGGCTATAAGCTCACTCAAGTGTGATGGCAGTTATACTGTGTTTTACTGGACTGCAGACAATTATCCTTTGCTCTTCTCCCCTTAGAAGACAAACTGCCATGGCTTGAGCTGAAATGATTTCAAATAGATTTTCCAAAATGTCTGTCGCTAGATTGCTTCCATACATTATTTCACTTAAATGGATAGACAAAAAGAGGGTGTAAATCCACAAATCAATCACAACTGCCGCTTTACCAGATGGAAACAAAAAATAAGCTTTCCATCAGTGTGCGTGTGTATGTGATAGCTTTAAAAAACGTCAGGGACAGTTATGGGGTTTGGGATGTCCTGTCTCTTCTATTTTACACGTCCGACTCACCATCGGGACATTGTTGTCCTTTAGTTGAGCAAGGAAAGCTGCTTGCCATGGATAAATTGTGTTTTGCAATGCTTTACTTACCAATGGCATCATGGGTACTGAACTGGATTACTGTCATTAGATGTCAACAACTTCCATCAGTTAAGGGATCATCATTCTAATTGGATGTGGCATTACTTCACATTTAGGTTGGAGACAATGAATTTTCTTAACTGAAAAGAACATCTTTAGACACTATTTTTTAGGAAAATAAGCTTGGATTAGGACAGGCAAAACATTTGATATTTAAAGCAACAGCTTTGTAATTTTAGTCCTGGACATGGTGAGTATGAAGTCTTAATATGGTGTTCCATTAAAGAGAGCAGCAGTACAGATTAAGACACTCTGCTGCAATTCAGCATTATAGTCACGCACATTTATTCCATTTACTGTGGATGGCTCAAACAGCCATGCATGACTCAATCCATCTCTGTTTGTTGCAGATAGATTTTATGAGATATATATATGCAAAAAACTGCCAGAAAATGTGCAGAAATTGTGCTGAATTGTAACAACAGATAAATTAAAGAGCTGCTTCAATGATTTTCATTGCCTAAATGAAAAGAATTACAGCTTTTCATGCTTCTTTGTCAAACATTTCACTCCCCTTTTCATCCTCTTTGATCGGTCTGTTTTGAAAATGTGCTTAGATAAAATAAAACATTATCTTATTTCATATAAAAATACCCCATGCTTTGACCCATGGTTGAAATCAGTACATATGAAATTCATAGTCAAAATAATCTGTTGAACACTGGCCTGAATGAAAAGAAGCATATTTTGCAGTACCAGTAATCTCTTCACTGAATCAAGCCTTTAATTTAGATTTGGAACTTCCCGTTTTTGCATTTAGATATCATCTTTGAAAAGCTGTCTATATTGTTTCTGGCTTACTTATTTAACACTGAGTAGCTGGGTATACATCACTGAAAAGTAATCAGTTTACCTTCATATTATTGCTAAAGCTGCAGATAGTAAAGGGAATTTGCTTGACAGGGCTGTATCAGGTTGTCTCGTCATTGGAACTCAGTTAGCATGTACCATGTATCTGGTTGGTTACCAAATTGTATGATGAAAGTCAAACATATACTTTATAAATACATCCCCTCTAAACCAATATACATATATAATGATCTGGTGCCTGCACTGAAAGTTAGAGAGAATTCTTACTCAAAGAGCCGTGGTCCAGAAACAAACCTATGCTGCACTGGTATATGTGCATTGTTTTTGCGATCTAGAAATCTGACTTCATTACCGAGATGAAAGTAACATTTGTTGACCTGGAACTGCTTTTTGTAGCCAGAATGCATTCAGAAGAAATCTCTACACAATGACCCTCTAACCAAATCCTGACGTGACTGGCCTGGTCTGTACACAAACACAACTCTTACAGACACAGCCGACAGGCCCAGATGGTCTTGTTGCTGGAGGAAGAACACTGAGGTATTTCTGGTATCGCTGCCACCACCAAAACTGCTTCTATCGTTACCATCACCTGATCAAACCCAGTCATCTGACTGATCCCAGAAAAAAATGCCTTGGGTCTGATCCGGACCTTATATCCTTTGGAAGGTGAACATGACATTAACACTCTCTTAATGTGTTAGAGATTATCCATTGGCTCATGATAAACGACCGCAACTTAGGGCTGAATTCTCACACTGAAACATGTGGTGAAAAATAGTGTAGTTTAAGATTTCAGGTTGAGTCGTCAAGCAAAGCGAATGTACGAGTTTGTTCAAAGACATCTGCTTGGAATGACTCCCTGCTCATGCATGTTTTCCTCTCCCTGTCCGTCCCCTGCATCTTGGACCGAAATATGGTCCGGGCCACGGATGACTGACAACAACGAACGCCAAGGAAATGCTGGACAAAAGACTAACTAGTAATGACTGGAGAGAACCTGCGCCCCTCCAATGGCATGGAATGTAGTCTATTTTGGGAACTGAGTGTACGGTCGCTGTCAACGGTATCAGCATGAGATTATTGTAGAATAAACCCCCTTGAACCTTCATTAGCCTTGGCGTGTGGTGGCCTGGGATATTGGAACCGGTTTGACAAAAGCCCAGTACCACTGCTCACGTTGAAGCCTTTTTTCTTATTTATATGGTCTGTTATCTACAAGGACAGAATCCTGGTAATCGGGAACCAGTAAAATGTCTACTAGAGTCTATTTCTTGTGTCCTTGACATTTGGTCAAACTGTCCACTAAAAAATAGCCACTTGACATTGAAACCGCTATCTTGAGATTTCTAAAGCCAATATCTTGTTGAGCATCTTCTGTTTAAGATGACCCATTGCAAAAGTCATCTTGACATTTCAAAGTAGGTTGGGGTTGGAAAAAACGGTATGCACAGATGGTACAGAAAAGTACCTAGAATGTATTGGCTGCAGTATCTACAACACTATTGTTTTAACTTGTTAAACATTTCAATGTTAAACGGTGGTCTCTTACCTGCCAATGCTGTGGTTTACATAAGCCTATTGCTGTGAAAATGGAAATACTGTTGCATTTATTGTTACCGTGTGATGGCCAAGAAACAACATTCATGAATGTAATTGTCTCAAGGCTTCTGTGGGAAAACAGTTTAATGTTATTTTCTTTGAGAACATTCTCTCTGTTCAGCCTTGCTACTAATTGCTATGATGCCTGATAGTCCTGTACAGACAGAGTCCCTACTGTCAACCATAATTAATAGATTTACCGTCTTTGAGGCCATAATGCTCATCAGTTATTAATTAGAAAGTCATTTTGCTGAATAAATAATGCTGATGATTGATGATGGAACTTGCAATTTGGCTCTGAAAGTCCTAATCTGGGGAGAGCCTTCATTTGAAGGTATATTTAATACTTCACTCTTGAGATAATAATGAACGGCTAACAACTTTAAGGCCTACTATAACCATCAAATAACCCTTTTGGAACCTTTTTTAGTGTACAGCTACGGTCAGTGATAGACTCTGGACTGAGAATTAAATTCATGCAGCATATAGCCTAACTAATAATGAAATGCTAATGATGGGATGCGTCACATGATCAGGGCGTAGGATTTTGAGGGATGCATGTTCCTCAGTTATATCATTTAATGTTACATTTACATTTAATGTACAGCAACATGTAAAAGTAGATGCCATTGACAATGACACAATTATTTTGGAAGAATCTGGTTCGCTTTAGAATTGACAACAAGATTTTGCACGCAGTGGACATTTGGGGCGCAAGTCAAATTAAATTAAGTCCATTGTTGTTCCCAGAAATGAATTACCTGCCCAACAGTGAAATGTGCGAATGTTAGTAATGTATGGTACTCATTCTCACAAAACAATACTCTGGATCAAAGCAAAGCGATTATTAAAGTGTCTGTGTGCTAATATGAACTTCATATGATAACGTGTTCAGTATTTGCAACAAAAGGCAAAACTGCGGAGCGAAGCTAATCGTGGTAACCACATGGTTGCTAAGTTACAAAATTCTCATGGGGTTCAGCTCTGCACAGTGCAGTCTTTTTTAAATGACGGGAGAACTGTGAAAACTAAAACAATCTATAGCTCACTATTGATTTTACACAGAAGATCCAAGCACTGATGATAGGCCTTTTGATATATTTTCCTGCTAAAGCAAGTTACTTGGAGTCTTGAGAGAAAATAATATTCTCAATATATGTTCACCTATTTGAATCTCCAGAGCTGTGGCCATAAAATCGTCAACTTCCTCAACCGGAGAACCGGTATCTTTTGACATGCCATATGTTTGTGATTAGTGGGGTCATCAGATATGGATCGCTGTGCTGTAAATTTCTTTGCCTAATTAATGATTGATTCACAGTACTGAGGGATCAGCTGTGACATCACGAGCCTTAGCAAAACCAACTGATGGGCTGACATCAAGCTAATAAGACGCCACCACTGGTCCCTTTCACCTGTCACCCATCACCCATATGACCAGAGAGGGAGCAATAACACCCATAGGCTCCCTGTTTAGTAGTTTCTTCCCTATTAGCAATTTATAATGCTGATCAAAAAGTAGTCAGTGGAGAATCAGGACAACTATCTGCCCGCTGTCTAATTGGCCTTATGTTCCCTTCCTGATAAATGACTCATGAAAACTATAGGGTCCCTTGGATTTTGGCACCCTAATAGGCCACGGTAACTACATTTACCAACAGATACTGGGTCAAAAAAGATGGGGAGCAAAAATGTTAATTAATATCAATAATAGCCAATTATTAGTTTGACAGAGGGATCCAAGCTAGCTGTGTGCTCTAATGACTCAGAGCTAACTTGAAGGGAAACATGGGCAAATTAGCATAACAGTGTATGCACACTCCATGGAGGTGCCCAGCAAACATCTGTTATGTTAGAAATTCAAATGGAATTCCTATTAGTAACACTGGCTGTGGTTGCATAATCAGCCATTCTTCTCTGGTCATTTTGAAGCCACTAACAATGCCCCAGTGACTGGTGGAGCTCCTCCCTCTGGGCTTTCCAATCAGATCAGGACCCATGTGGACCTGGTCCTAACAACAGGCAAGTTAAAGGGGACCCTTTGAGAGGGGCTTTGTGCTGCTTAAGTTCATTCACTTCAACCATGTCACACTGCTGGAGATGGACAAACATTTTTTAACGATACACCAGGTAAAAGTGAAATGAATTAATTATAAAACACATGCGAGTGGATTTTTGACCTGCTGGGATACAGCCACTTATTTTGCTGCTCACCATGTGTTTTTTTTATTTTATTTCCCATGCTAACTGAAGGTTCCTTTCAGGGTATGTTGGATTTTTAGAAAGAAGTGATTTATGCCATAAATTCGGTCAATACTGAATATATGCATGAAATCAGATAGTACAGAGGAGAGGGATTTCCTACTACTTTCAAAAGTCTCCTGTTTAATAACCATCTCGACTAACCACAGTGGACCACATAGCTGTTTTAACATTAAGTACTACCTACACTGCTTATTTTTTCTTCCCTCATGGAGCACTAATATTGATCTTTATGAATTAACTTAAGATTTTTTAGGAAAAAAGTGCTTGAAACATACTTCTCTGTCAAGACCTGCTTATTACCAAAAAACAAGCACCGTTATGTCTGCCCCAAAACCTTCATACAGTACTAACTCCAAGTAAAACTCATTGGGGCATTTATGTTAATCTAAGCTTTAGTGTTATTTTAACTACTGTTCCGTATAACTTGGTTAGTCACTAGGCACAGCTAAATGTACACAGTAATGTTATTGTTGTGGATAGTTGTATGTATTTTTTTATATGAATAATAGTTCAATAAAAATATTTCCATACATTTCAAGAAGAAAGAGTTCTCTAAGAAATTTATTAACATGGACACATCTGAAATCAGGTTATTTGGTGGGATTTTGGCTAACAAAATAAAAGTTATACTATAGAAAAGTGTTATTTTGCAAAGCCTTTTGGATTCTGGTTTTAGACATTTATCTATCCCCCTTCTTCTCCTTTGATAAATGTCTTTATAACCAGTTGCATCTGCAGGCTTATCTAAACACAAATCTCCCAATTGATTTGGGAGAGTTCAAGATTGCAGCAAGCCTTCTTCCCAGGAATCCACACATTTGCCCACTGCGCATCCAACCAGGAAGTCTCATGGGTCAACGCCACTCAACTGACTACCTCAGCTTTACAGAATGGCAAAAGCAAGAATGGATCAGAAAACCCCTGCTGGCAGTGCCACCCCCTCCTCCGTGTTTTTGATGCAGTGTATTCATGTTTTAATGGAAAACAAATAACAAAATGACTCTGTAAATATTAAAGAAAATTGACAGTTTGTCACATCCGGACACATGAAGTTGATGTAAAAATTGTTCTTAGGCTACTGTTAGTTGTTCTGAAGGTTTTCTGATATCATAGCTAAGCAGTTTTTTAAACAATGTCAACAAGACATAAATTATCATCCAAAATTTTCCAAGATCTGTTGTGGCATTATGTTCCGGTTGCAAATGTAAATAGAATAGTGCATATTCATCTAATAATAGAACATATTATTTAAATGTAATTTAAATGTAAATGTGTTCCTGCTAACACTTGCTAGTGTGAATAGACCTAAGGTGTGCATGTACACACACACACACTCTCTCTCTAATGGCTTGTAAAGAAACATTGTCATTAAGACAAGTCTTTGTAGTAGGATGCTAAAATTAGAAGATATTAACCAATAATTATGATCAGCAATTTTTGACAGCTATGAAAATGCCACTGGTCTGGCCCCAAATTAAAGCCAGTCCGTCGGAGTCATGGCTCGGTGATACACGAGTGACAGCCTGCTAGATAAAGGAAATAATGTTTTTGGGGTAAAAACTGTGATAAGTTGTTGGAAATACGTTCTTATGCCAGTTCACTAGAATGTGTTCTGGGTGGCCTCTGAGAACAGGGGACATCATGGAATCATGTACACTAGAGAGCCTTAAGTGATAAAAAAAACAATTCTGACTGGAAAAGTCCAGGTGTTATTGGTTAATTTCTTATTCTATTAATTTTATTATGTAGATAACAACAAAAGACTGTTGAGTTCATAGATGTTGTGCCCCAAAATTGGAAACTAAAGTGGTTTCTCGTTTATGGAGTCCAAATGAAACTCATGTTACCAGAAAATAGGGTTTTCTGTCAACGTTTTCTTGTTTAGATTTTGGATTTACAACTCAGCAATCAGTAATGAAACAAAGTCACACTTCTTTGTTTTCTCTTTCCATTCCAATAATATAATAACAGCAAAACGGATAATTTTTTTAAATATCTGTTTCCCCCCAATTTGTGTATTTTAATTATTAGATTATTTCTCTGCTGTTACTGTACATGTTTAATGAAGGATTTGCAGTAACTGTGCAGACACACAACAAACCCTTATACCGTGTTTACACTGGTGCCAAAAACAGTTTTTTCACCCTAAAGTTCAGATTTTTTTCTGCTTCCACCGACACTGGTCTGGACAAGTCGACCACTAGACCATGGCCAGACTTTAGGGGCATGACACCAATTCAAACATGTAAAATATTTGGATTATTTGGAGTATTTACAGTGTCTCGGAGTGATACTACTGATCTAAGATTACTATAAAGGTCCCTGTTGTCTATGTGTTGGCTTTACTTGTAGTACTTTTTTACTGATGTATTTATTTTTTTACTTGGTAATCAAATTGGGTTGCAATGCCTTGTTTTGCTCTAAAGTCTCAATTTGACAGCTTGGGTGCCAGGTTTTAATCTAATACAGAAATGTTTTGGAACTCCAGTGCTGGAATAGTCTAGCTCTGCTTCATGGTTATATGGCCTTTCACCCACCTACCACCTGACCATCTGTCAAAAATGTAATTCCTCTGTACTTTACTTTTAATGTCGTAAAACTAAAAGTGGAGTGCTGCACCTATGATTCCTTTAAAGACAGACCTCTTACGTTTGTTTTTCTTTTCTTGAGGGGGACAGAGAAATGGAAAGATAGGAATTTTCCCTGAAAATGCGTTGGGCCAGACCTGAACCTACACTTCAGTCTGCCTAAACTTCAGCAGCACATGAGATGGCCGAGCAAATAGCTGGAACACCAGAGGCCACTTGAATAAATAACTTTTAAAAGATTAAAATACAAAGTATTTATTAACACAGTTCCATTCTAGTCATATGGCAGAAGCTCTGATTCAGTGCAAATTACTTTGAAGTAAACAGAATAAAGTTTAAACTCTTATTTTGAAAGGATTTAAAAGAAAAATCTGATTATACTGTAATAGTAATAACAACAATAATAATAGAAGTAAACAAAACAAATTGTGATTCATATCATCTTTAATCTATAAGGACATGGAGAAATATATTCACGCATGAATGAATAACTTAATAAAAGACGAATTACTATTGTAGTTTAATATCATTACATTATAAGGGCAAACTAATGTTTTGAAAGGGCGTAGAGCTGCCGGCTCTCCACATTGAACCCCACCCTCTTAGCAAAAACAAAATATCAAGCAATTCACAAATCTATATAATTAAAATTGGAATATATGAAGTAAATGAATTACGTTGCTTTTATCAAGATGCCAATAGCTCCATTTCATTTCTTAGTTTTAATTTGTGTAATTAAACGTTCTTTTGATTTTCTTTTCAAGAAATTTTGTAATACCAAATTTTTGTGATGCTGCAACTTAAACCAGTTGTAATATTTATGTTCTGTTAAGTGCATGGTGTTTCACTGGATCATAATGACCAAGTAAAATCAAAATCTGATGGAAAATAACCAAAGCCCTAGTTTATTATTCAAATGTAGACTTCCGGGACCATCTATTAAATAATACTTTTTCGAACCCAAAAACAACTAAGCAAACATGTGGTCCAACAGTGATGACAACATGAATAACAATGCTGTTGAAAATGTATACAATAGTCTCTTTTTAACTTGGCAGGATAATCTCATTCAAATTAAAATTCAAAGCATGTCTGAGAGCAGCTTTAAGAAAGACTATCAGTTTGATGTCAATGCACTAATTCTTTAAGCAATATTACCCTTGCTAACCTCACCACTTGGCGAGACTGCATTTATGACTTACAACAGCGCTGTGACCTTCTCTATTATAATTTCAGTGTGTTATTCCCTCTAGTTGAATGTCATGTTTGATCAGGGCAGGGGAGGTACCTCTGGTTGTAGTGTCCTGATCTCAGCAATGCACAGCAGGAGGCGTGGCGAGTCAAATAGACAACTACAAGTTCCCCTTGAGGGCAAAATTGACATTGTCTGCATATACTGTACCTGCTTCATTGTGCTCGGCTCCATGCAATGTTTTGACACATAGTAGCCTTGGAGGCCTCACACTGGGATAGGCCAGTGCCTTACGATTACAGCAAGTGGGTGGGCAATTACAGTAGTGTGAGGAATGAGAGTTAAAAGATCAAGCTAATCCTGTGAACTGATGAAAGGTACCCCCACAAAATCCAAATGAATATTTAGAATGCCAAAAAAAAATAATCAAAGCTTGTCAGGGGCAGCATATATATTTCATTGCTCTCTAAATGAGGTTAAGTATTTCTTTTGGCTAAAGTTGAGCTTTCCTCCCAAGTTTGAATGCATTTCTGTCTGCCGTGCCAATTTGGAAGCCATTAAAAAACAACATATGTTTGGTGCACATTGTTGCATCCAACAGATTTTGGGTGCAGTATACATGAGTGGCCACTCCATAGCTGGATGTGATGTGTCTGCTGCTTTCCGCTCTCCTCCATCCCGGGGCCTCCGGTGTATAAATTTACTTGATGCTTTTCGTTTCTCTTTTGTAATTCATTGCAGTTGGGTTCCTCTTTGATGCAGTTCTCCTGTCCCCCAAACAATTGAAGTGGAGACAATGGAGGCATAATGATAGATCCGTGTACCCACCATCTGTAAGAGCAGCTGCTCCTTTGCATCTGTACAATATGCTGGAGCGGGGAGCCTCAGTAATCTGCATAATAAGGAGAGGGCTTATCTCAGTCTAGTTAATAATCACAAGCAATCGATGCACTTCATTCCCTCACTCTCGCTGGTTGAAAAAAACTCCCCAACTTTTCAGTATGCTCGCCGTATCCTTGAGACATGAGGGGGTCACAGTGCAATGCCGGGCTGTTGATTTTGCCCGGAGCTACAGATTTAGATTGCGCTCAATTTCATCTTTTCATGAATACCATAATTAGGACACTCTGGGTTATCATATTGCTGGACTGATGACTTATACAGAGTTACTCCGCTGCTTTATAGTTCATTTCGTAATTCAGTCTAAGGCTGCCTTCTTTTGGGATGATGTCAAAGTTAAGATTTTTGAACAAAACATCAGCAATTGGATCGTCTCTAACCAGAGGATCAAAACAAGTAATAATGTCCTTCACCCACTGTGTTCTGGTTGAGTGTAACATATTGGTTTCAGGGACCGGTCAGAACTAGTAGGTTGGGTTTGGCATTCTAGAAACCACCAGGGAAGACTGTCAGACTTAGACTTATTGCAGAGAAAAAAACGAATGTACCTGTGCATGGTCTAATGTTTGGCCTGAAGTAGTTTGGAGTCATATTGCTGCTGTTACCTATTTACATGTCTTTACTCCAGTAATTTTGGATTTAGATGAGGCATAGGAGGTCGTAAGGCAAAATCAGCCTAACACACTGTGATGTGTTAGACCTTGTTTGGCAAGTGCCTCCTAACCACAGAATACAGGACAGGGCTCGTAAAATGTTGTTACTTAAATTGGTAATGTAATCTCTTTTCAGAATGACAGTTACCTGGGGTTTATATTGTACAGACACAGCCATCAGTGTTGAAGCCTGGTTATTATTACTCCATGGGCAATCTATTTTGTGGAGATTGCATTCTATTTAGAAGGCTGGCTTGTATGCCTCGTCATTGAAACCATGATTTGCTCCAGTATGAAACACCTGCTTCAGTCCTGAATCATAATGTTCTGGTAGGTTTCCCAACTCCCCGAGATGTACATCTTGGTAGAATTGGGTTGCCATGACCATGGGCAAAGTTGGAAATTGTATGTGACAAAAGTTTTATAAAAAAGTATAGATTTCAGGAAAACGAAGAAAGAAAATAATGGTTGCAAGTATTGATAGCAACTTAGTGTAGTTGGATGGTCAGTTCTAAAGCTGTTGTCACCGCTCAACTCCATTGGAATGGTACATATCATAGAGATGAGAAACATACTTACACTTAATGGAAGATGTGTACATAGAAGGATGATTGAGCAGGTTTGGCCTTTACATATAAATATGTTATGTCTCAGTCATTCATGTGACCATGTTAATAGTTCATTTTGTATATTCACATTCATTTCACATTGTGGTATGCATGGAACTACCCTAATTTGTCTGGCATTGAACACTTCTCTGCTCTTTAATAAATGCCTTTGGGTGTTGGGAATTAGTATATTCCACTTTTTTCTATAACACAATTTATTAAACTAGGTAATGGACCATAAGCAGACACTAAATTGATTGAATGGGAAGTATACAATGATATTGATCAACAAAGTCTCCCCTTGGCATTCCCTTGTTAAATAGCATATGCTCATTAAATGGAGACAAGTATTGTACTTTGCACTCTTAATACAGAGTGGAAACGTACACGGTGACTAAGAAGGGTACAGAACACATTTTTAAACATATTTTCTTACGGGGTTAGTTTGAATCATGTTCCTTCCAGCTGATGTGCTTTGTCTTTCAGGATTGAGGAAGGCTGAGGAATGCGATACAAGGAATCAGGCAGAGCTTTTCATGACACACCATAACAGGTCAGGCACACTAGCTTCTCCTTTTGTTGTACCGATATGTACACAACTTAGTGGTTTATCAGTGCCCTGTGTATCAACAGCCTGGATAGTGTGCAAGCCTGAAAGATGTCAGTATCGAGAATATGGATTAAAAATCTTACCAGCGCGCCCAAGATCTGAACAACTCCTAATTAATTAAATATGCACGATGGGTATCTCCCAGCTGCTGAAATGGGAAAATGCATGAGGCAGGTGTACTGAGCTCCCAGTGAGGCCAGGCAGGGAATGGTACAGAAGTGCAGGTGCGACATGTTAAATGCTTTCCAGGTGCTTATTGAGATATCAGAATCAGTCACTGTGAGTTCGATGTATCTTCTGGGGTTTGGCATTGTCACTCTCTGAGCCGTAGGCTATATCAGAAAACTAACTACAACGTTTGTTTATTGAGTAGACAGCTTGTCAACTCTCAAAACCTGCACGCATCCCAGAATGCTGATTTAGCTGCATCCACCACACTACATTTGAGAGCACCCTAATTTAAGTCCAATGTTCAAAATATTCCCAAACATTGGATTCCAGTTTGGAATCTGCTATTTAATACTATGGTAATGTTAGGGCTATGTCATGGCAGGCCGTTTAATCAAAGGTGTTTCTCAATTCTACCAAGCCTTGCAGTAATTGATGTTTTTTTTCTGTGAGAATGCATTAAGACCAATTACATCATGTTTGGACGTTCCCATAAACCATATCCATTTAGACTGGGCTTGTGGAGAGCTCATCATACAACGCCCACTACTTGACATGAAAGGCCTGCTTTCTTTTCATTCTTAGGAGACCTGAACTACTTTGAATCAGCCAGTGTGTCTCCATGAGCACATAAAATGTAGCCAGATTTACGGGAAGGTTTTCATCCCAGACTCTGTTGCAGGCACCATCTGATAAACAAGCATCTTTGCTTCAGGCTAAATGATACTCTTTGAGGTCCTGATTTACAATGCAGTAGAGGTTCCATTTGTGCTCGCAGTTCTAAGGCGCCTCTGTGATTGGTCTTCCGTAAGTTCCAAATTTGGGCACAGATCTTTAGCTTAGGAGCTTGAGGATTTCTAAATGAACAAATGTGTAAATGATGGTGGACTTACACTAAAGAGATGAAGAGAAATGAACTTTTCAGATTCAAATTATTCTGAGATTTAACTTAACTCCTCTAGATTTAAGAGAAAAGCTAAGCCAGTGTACAGCAGCCAATCTTATTTTTCTGCATTTTTAAAGGCAATTCATTGGGGTATTGGTCCACTACATGGATCCCTTAGAGATCTGATTAAGAGAAATCCCTCAACGTTTTACACTCACTTTTTTCAATAATAAATTAGTTCCCCATTGCAAATGCCTACACTCCCCACACCACATCCCCATTAGTTGTCACAAGAGGTAGAGACATGTCTCTAATGCAAGGGAAAGTAAACAAATTGTAATTCTCAGTGTGTTACTATAAAAATACTTTGTTAAAAATAAGTGTAAGGGCCAGTGGTTTTATTTGGACATTCCAACCCCATTAGCTGCCATTTTACACCTTCTGGAATAGTAGGGTCAGTGCAACTAATTTCATTTAAAAAGGTCTCTTTTGTTCCACTTTTCCAAAATATCTAAAGAAAAAACTGTGCATTATCCTTCACTGTAAGAGGGGATTATTGGTCAGTAAAACAAACCCTTGAGATGACATTTGCAGTAGACATGACTTGTGTCATGAAGAAACAGACACAATTATCAATGTCTAGTGAATGGTGACATAGCCTATGCATTTATTCTCCATTAGATGACGTTGTTTGGGTTAATGGCAATGCATGTCGGATGTAAACAGCTTCAGTAATTCTGTTTGCATTCAAATAAACACAGACTCAAGGTCATGCCAGCTCTAAGCTCTGGTGGTCCTAACTCATAAATTCTATTTCATAAGAGCGAGCTAGTTTTCAGTGTATGACATACATATACTTGCTGTGTGTTTACATGTACTTGGTGCATGACAGGAACTCCTGCAGCTTGTAAATTAAGCAGTGAATTAGGCTCTAATTATAGCAGTACGTTCCATTAATGCAAAAATTATATAATGGATCCTTTGCAGCCTTGCTTAATAAAAAATACCATTCATTTATAATTTAATAATTCCCTCATAGTGGCTCAAGTAGGTGCTTTCATTCAGAGTTTTGGACAGTTATTATTACACATTGAGTGCTGTTCAGTACTGCACTAGTCTATTACAGAAATGCCAATGGTTTGGCTAGTTATTCGACAACACTGGATTGCTTCCTTTCTAGAAGATGACACAGTTTACACAAGCTTGTTGTGGAAGCCTGAGTGATACCCACATTCCCTCTGAGAATCACACTACGGCTCTGTTTAGCATGGCCTTAACTATATTTAACTGGCCCCTCTCTGCTCTCAGTACACATTAACCTATGTCTTAGTAGAGGGAGCTTGCCCTTAGAATGTCAACCCACCAAGTTATATTTATCCGATATCGAGTATCACCTAGTGGTCGTGTTGGCTTTAGTCACAGATGAGGATCTAGGTCAAAGTTCTTTGCCAATATAATTAGATAATATTTTTGGCAAATAAATAAAAAGCAATAGTTCAGATCCAGTCCATATCCCAAGTCTCCTTCATGTTTTGGTGAGCACTGCTTGAGCCCTGACGTTGCCTGTTTACAATGCTCAGGCATTAATTGCGGTGAGAGCTCTCCATCACAGATGCCGAGAAACGACTAGGAGATTGAAGGCCCCTGATGTCTGGTAATTACTGTTCCACGTTGTTACATGGTAATTTATGACCCGTAGAGCTCTGCACTAAATGGACAATAAAAGGAATAATGCAGTAGCCAACAGAAAATGAATTAAATAGGAATGAAATGTATGTTAGAATATATAGGTTAGAAGGCGAGCTCCAGAACAAGAAAGTAAATTTCCTATCAGGCCATAATTGGAGTTAGAATATGCTGGGAGCTAAAAGGTCAGTACAGTTGGCTTCGGTATGTTAAAGGAAGTCTTCACTTCTTGTCACTTATCCTGAAAGTAATTTATAGGGCCAGGAGAGTCATCCTCAGATTTCTGTTTCAAAACCCACTGCTCCTTTAGGAGTACAATTATAACATAATAAAGTGTAGGACTGTGCAGTGCGTAGACAATGGCATTAGAAAAGACTAAGCACAGTATTTTTGTCCATTAGTAACATGCTAAAACAGGAAAGGTTATGCTTGTATAGTCAGTCCACACTGTGTTCTGAGCCTTGTTCCAATGAGGGGAGGTGGTTTGCAAAACAAACCGTTCTCTGTGATATCAGCTGGTTAATCCTGTCCCTTAGTGGTTTTATTGGTTCATTCAAGAGGGTCTGTTGACATTCCCCCTGCCCTGTTAAAAGGCGACTGCATCTCAAGTGAAATCTGGAGTGTTCTTTATACAGGCGTGGAGCCCCATGTGGCCAAAGGCTCCCAGAGGGCCTGTGATTTTCCTGCTTTAAGTGTCTACTGTCAACACTAATTTGTCCCACTCCTCCTCCACCCCCTCCAGAGGGGGACGCTCTCCTAAAGTTTTAATAAAAGATCAGCCATAAGCCCCTGTTTGTTTTCTGAGGAGGACACTGAAGTTTTAAAGCCACAAAGGCCATAAGATGCCAGGTAATGATTACAAGGCAAGAACAAAAGCACTTTCCAATACCGCATACTGTGTTACACAGCCCTGGGAGTGTACTGGATGACTCCACTAGCAGCAAGCAGCAGACTGCCCTCTATGGCTGACATATAGATGAGGCTAGCAGCTACATGTAAATACTGTGGCCACACTGGTTTGTTTATCAGTCAGAAGTGAAATGGGTTTAGTGTTGGGAACGGACCCCAGATATAGAACAGATGACTATACGGTTCTAAATGTGTGTTATGTTGCATTTTTTCATCCTGCTGGGTCTTTCAAATTGCAGCTCAGTGTAATTGGAACTCAAAATGCAATGCATTTCTCTAAATTCCTTTGTGTACTCTCATTTATTCATTTTCACTCTGGATTAATAAGAGCGGCATGATTGCAAATAATAGTTTCTGACATGTTGCGGAGTCTGCATGGCTTTTCTTGGCCAGCCAAAGCAAATTGCCCCATCTGGTTTATCCGCCTTTGATTTCTAAAGGAAAATCAATGAAACAAGGTAATTCTATCCTGCCACTCAGTAAAATTCCCATCCACCTCAATGATAAGTCTCTGGGAAAGCGTTCAGGAGAGCTTTCTTTTCAATTATCCCCCACTTGTTTACAATGGCTTCTGTGGAAGGGCTGGATGGGACCATACAAACCTCATATGGACTGCAGTGTTGTTATTGAACAAGCAAAATACAATTTCACATCTAAGGTGGGTTAGAAACATGCAGGAATTTTTCAATATCTGGGTTGCAAGCCAATTTCAACTTCATTGTTTTTTCATACATGGTATTGCAAGGGTAATATAATATGCATAATTCATACACCTTGGGCTCCTCTTCATTTTTGATTCTGCTGCCCTGCCTGTTCATCTGAAGCTGAGTTAATGCTACATTGTCCATTATGCAGCCATAACACAGGGCAATATTGTCACACACTATATGTGAACTGAAATCTCGTGAGGTAAAAAGTATTTTGTACTTAAGCCAGTATTGCTTTGCAAAGGAGCGTTTGTTTGCTATTTTTACTCTGAACCATGGTAGAGATGTATTCTTTTCAGCTTCCTTTTTTTGCCAAATAACTTCGCCCAACATTTTCTGAAATGTGTGAATGACTGAAATTAAATTAATATTATACATTTTAAATGTATGTGCTGTTCACACTGTAGGTTTTTCAGTGCAATATCCTGAAGTACTGTACATACACATTACAGCACAGCATGGTCCACATAGCCGAATTGAAGTTTGTTGTCTGGTTGAATACTGTGATTACACATCTGCAGAGGTCGCTCTGACAAGGTAGGATAGATTGAGGAATGTGCTGTGTGTGAAGAAAAAAAGGTTAAGAAATTAAGTACTAAAATGTGTTTCTGCTCTCTGACTTACAATTTTTAAACATTTTGATTCCCCACTATTTGGCAACGAAGTTGTCTATTTTAGTACACAGTTTATGGCTTGTCCAGGCAAACCAGCGATTTCAATTACTACATGCTTGAAAATTACAGGCTTGTCATAAACGCAACTGGGGATGGCTGGTCAGAAACTACAAAGTGTTCTGTTTTGCATGCCTTAGGCCTTAGGTATAAAGACTGTACAAGAGCCTACCTTATGGTATGTCCACACTATTTATTTGCAATGGGGGCAATGGCTTAATTCATTTAAATGAAGGGGAACGAGCGGGTGGCAAGTGGTGCACTGTGTAGTATGCAAGAAAAAGTGGAATGCAAAGAAAAAGATCTGATTTCCACGCTATGCACATCGTCCGTGAAAATGGCTGGGGACAGACCAATCAAAGGATTTTGTGTAGGTGGTTGTGAAATGCTCTCAGCACATTTAAAAGAATTGAAAATGTCATTCTACAATTGAAGTTCCATTGTATCCTTTTGCAGTCTTTTTGACAAGATGAATAAAAAAAACTTGAGTTGTACGATCACACCGGACGGCACACAATTTCGTACTGATATGCAAATATGCAGGGGCCTGATATAGTTGGTGCTGGTGGGTTTCACTTATATTACATATAATGCCATTATTAGCTAGCTAGATATGTTAGCTTACTAGGTACCTTATTCTAGTTAGCTGGTTTTCTAGCTAGCTAGTTATAATCAAACCTTGACACACAACTTAACTGCTGTTATGAAGGAAGCATGCACACAAACATACCCACAAGCGAATCACTCTGGGCAATGCTAGCATTGTTACGTTTGCTACACTCCGTTTCGGAAATTCATCACCGTCCTGTATCTTTCATGCAAAGACTGTATGGACAAAACCACAACTTCGGCACAGAACTACTCATGATACATCATGAATTTCCTTCTGGTTTGAATGCTAAACATAAAATATGCATTACATTATCAAGTATAATTTGTAGGTAATTAACTAGTTGCAGTGAATCCTGAATGCTGATAAACTACGCTCCCTCATGCTTAAATATAACCTATAGAAAATTGGAATTTAGCAAACTTACTGAAACAAATGGCATTCCGTTCTGCCAGTGGCACATGAATAAATTGATACATTGCTGCACCGTTAAGTTTTTACCTTGCACAGACGCTGTATCACACAAGCTTATATTTAAACACTACACTGATGCAGAATAATAATAGAGTTACAATATAACATGCATTATAATGTGTATGATGGTGATTAAATGTATTTGCTAATGGTTATGTACGAAAAAATATATATGTTTTTGGCAGTAATAATGTCAAAAATATTTTGGCAATATTACTGCCAAAAACATATTTTTTCATACATATTTAAACACTACACTGATGCAGAATAATAGAGTCATAATATAACATGCATTATAATGTGTATGATTGTGATTAAATGTATTTGCTAATGGTTATGTACGAGAAAATAGATATGTTTTTGGCAGTAATATTCCCAAAATATTTTTTAAATTTTTTGTTCAGTGAAAATAAGAAGGTACTCAGCATTGTTACTATACCCCATCCCTTACTGCTGAAATGTAGTTTAATGTATTTCTACCAGTCTAGTTGAGCCACTGCAACAGATACTTGGGTCTTCTATTGACTTTAACTATGAAATAAACGGATGAGGCTGAGTACAAATATACACAACTTAAAGCTGTGATAGTGGAGATTGTGTATTGCCAAATTGTCAGCACAACTACTATGTTTTTCCCAGTTCTGGAAAACTAAAAATACTTGCAGACAGTTTGTCCAGAATGCCTCTCCCCACCATTGACTACTTGGAAGAGGAACCTGAAATGTTTGCTTTCATTATGCACTGCTTACCTGCTATGTCCATCACAGACTGCAGTACAGCATGCGAGAAATGCCCAGAGCTGAAACTGCTGTGCTGTCAAATCGAGAAGTGTTTGCCTAAATGAAAAAAATGTGAAGAGCCGGCACCATACTTGAATGTGAGAGAGAAATGTATTGTAGACAATGCTCCTATCATGCAAGGTACTGACCAGCTGCTTGTACCATCTCACTGCGCTCCAGGGTGACTGATCTAGCTCATGAGAGTCTTCAGGGATTAGTATATGTCAGTCATAGTGGTGGCCACAAATAGACAAATATGCACAGACTTTGCTTACTTCATGTGTGACAGCGTCCTGAAAAAACTGCATCGGCTCCACTTACACCAGTTGACCTAATGGGCCTTGGGAAAAGGTAGACATTGATATTGTTGTACAATTTGAGTGTGCGACTTGGGATTGTCGTTATGCAGACCCTGTCACTGGCTATCTAAAAGAGAAAGAAATACAGTGCCTTCGCCCCTGAGTCTACCACCCCTAGCTGAATGGCACTGTCGAAAGATAGGTATTGTTGAACATACTGTAGGTCCAAAAGTCAGTGATTATGTTTCAGCAAAACTATTATGTTTTTCCGTGTAAACCCCCTGGAACTTCTTCATTCGACCTAACTGGAAAACAACAAATGCCTTCAAAACTAAACGCCCCACTTGCACCTGCACAAACTGAGACGTACAGACAGCTGAAGGAGACTGTTAAGAAGATCAGCTGAAAAGCAAACACTATACTGATAAAAGATCAGGAGCAAATATCCTGAAATTCAAAGTGAATGATTTAATGAGCATTGGCAAACCACAGCATGTGTAAAGGCTCATCAAGGTATTTGAGAAATAGGATGCATTTCTCCTCACCCAGTGGTGTAGTGGTGCCCAGAGAAGTTGGTATACTGTAATTTTCTCTCCAAATGGCTTATTCAACAATGGAAATGTGCCCTAGCGTGATAATTTATACGAGAAACCAAGACATGGGCGTTGAATCCGCAAAACGATGAATCCCAATAGTTTTTTAGACAAAGCCAACCCAGCTGTACTACGCTGGCCTGGGAATTTGTGCAAGTGAGTCAATTGTTTCCTGACACACCTGGGGACACACCTGAGGGCACCGACCGAGCCACAACGCGTTTCGCACATTAATATATTTCAATGACATTTTCTGTAAAACATTTCTAACACTATAGATACATTGGACACACAGTCTTAGAACTACTCTAAATTAACATTTTTTTTGGTCAAAGCTGAAATGTTTAAAATGTGAAAAATAGCTAACTAGCTACCAATCATTTTTTATATATATCTAGCTACAGTAGCGTTTCCAAAAGTCAAAAATCGTCAGCAGTAAATTTAGCTAGAAAACGATAGCTAGCTAGATAAGGCAGTTAATAAGGGAGTACTGCCAACCCGCACCATTGACAAAAATATTTAAGGCAAAAATATTTTATTTACTAAAATACTGTACCAACGGAGGTACCAAGTCCTTGCTATGGAGGATCTATTTGCTTTCAAAATCTTGGTTAATGTTTCCTTCGTCGTCCGGACCGCTACCATCTTTAGCCATGGAGCACTGTTGTGATCGGCTGAAGGAAGTGCACCAGCAGAGCTGGCAGTCGTTCTTTTCCTAATCCAAATCGTTGTCCAATTTGTCTGCTGCACGACTACGTTTATTTATTTGGACAAACGGCATTGTTGTTTGACGACTTCGCTTCATAATGTATTTCGGATGTAAAGTTAGGCCTATGAAAATAGAATCTTGCCTTTCGGAACTTTCTGTCAAAATAAAATATTTGACTCAAATGAAGTAACATTATGAAGTAACATGCCAATCAGAGCAATTTCTAACGTAAGTAACATGCCAATCAGAGCAATTTCTAACGTATGTCTCGCGGTGTATACCTGCGTGTACCCTCCACCACACTACTGTCCTTACCATCTGCCCAATTATTATTTTTAGTATTGAAAAGACTGGAAGACTGGAAGCCATAAGAAAGGTCAGTTTTCAGTCCTACGTTGTGGACGAGAGACTATGTTCAATAGGACGAAATAGATATGGACTGAGTGAATAGAAGCAATTTGAACGTTTGAAAATAATTTGTTCTATTAAACGTGAGTATATGTGAGGTTGTGAGTATATCTGAAAAGACTAAACTTTGATTGTAATTACAGTATTACTTAGGTGTTTCATAGACTACAAGTCTTATGTATACATGTAATTGGGTTACTAGTGCATATTAGTTAAATATGGTTGCTCCTTAATGTAAGTTCCTGCTAATGGTCCTTATGTGCTACGTTGCTGTATTCTGTGTCTTAGTACCCTTGTTTACATACTAGATCTACAGTAATAATATTATATTATATATATATATATATATATTATATAAATAAATACAAATTAACACATACTACCAAAATAAATGGCTACTTCGACTTTCACATGCCTAATGCTTTTACATAGTACTGAACATGAAACTGTAATCCAACAGGAGAGATGTTGTGTCCTGTTGAATACTGTGATTACACATCTATAGAGGATGCTGTGAAGCCAAATATTATGTAGCCAAAGTCTATATTCTTGAGATGACGGCCACTGAATTTGTATATTTCATCCAGTAGTTCTTAAAGTTGTCATCCCTTTGGTATACTATGTTAACTGTGTTATTGCTTTTTCTGTGTAATTCCTATGATTATTATGCAACCATTTCAACAATATATTAAAAACATCTTAAGATCCCACATGGCATCTTTAAAAAAGGAGAGTTTTTAATATTAGGTATGTCAGAGCTGAGGCCATAGTAAAAGCAGAGCGAGACAGTGTTGGACGCTGCTCATTATCCTCTCTGGGGTTCACTTAGAGACCCCTGGACTACTGCAATGGTGACCTTCATAAGGCCCCATCTCCCTGCTGGGAACACGTATAACAGACACATCCACTCCACAGCCGGCACTCATTGGGTCATGATGGGGCTAAGCAGGCCCATTAAGGCATGCTCATCTAGGCTGGGATCACGTGTACAAAGCATAGGGATGGACCGCAGCCAGGAACATAAAGGCTAAAGCTCATTGGTGTGGCTCCTTGGCTCTTTACCATGTAAAGTACCTATAGATTTCGTGAGAAGCAGTATGCGGGAATGTGTTCGTTATTATTACTATTTCATAAATTCAGTCCGTTATTGGGTTTTTGTAGTGCCAACGCATTGCTTTATTCCTTCTTTCAAGATCCTCTCCTCAGGATGTGTGGTGATGCTAGCAGTTAGAAATCCATCTTCAGACATGCTGTGGTCAGTTTAATGATCATTATGTGGCTCAGAAAAACATGGGAATAAGGTGAATCAATGACCGATTCTGCTACGTCGCTTGATTCATGGATAGCACTTTGATAAATGACCAGCTTATTGAGTCTGGAGAGACCACCCCCCACCCAAAAAATAGGTTTTATTTGCAAGGAAGAATTGTTATTTCAGCGCCTTCACAGTGCCCACATGGCTTACTAGTAAAGCATAGTTGTTTTAATTAATTTTGTATCCAACAACAGTTAATTGATTTTATGAAGGCCGTGTGCAGCTTTATATTGGAGGTCTCCCATTCAGATCAAATTTTCTAAATCCCGACAGCATTTCTAGTATTTTGGTATTTATAATATTCTGAATAATTTCAGACATGTACTTGTGTGTGTGTGTGTGTGTATGTGTGTTCTGTGTGTCTAAAACTGGCGTTTTTTTGTCAGCTCTGTCCGTAAGAACACAAGCATGTATAATAGCAGGCGGAGGATCTGTCTTTGATTCTGAGAGATGGGGCAAGCTTCACCTAAGTGTAGTGAAGCAGAGAAATAATGGTATCCTACTCTGCTTGTGCAAAAGCAATAGGCGAACGAAGACGGTTTCACATTAAAAGTGCCTCTCTAGGTAGCTGACATGACGCGTCTAGTCAGACGTAAATAATGACAGACGGAAACTATCATGAGGTCTGTGAAGCATCCACGCGCTGCCATCATTTTGTGTGTAACCTTGCATTGCCAGCAGCTCACAGCCCTCACCAGCCCTGGAGATCATTTAAAAAGCAGAGACTAATGATGCTGCCAGGCCTAACACCAGTCTGCTGGATTTGCATGAGTTTAGATCATTTAAAGAGATTCAGGTCACTGCCATTGCTGCATCTTGATGGCTGACTTCTGCATCCATTTCAATACTATCAATTTTGTAGCGCTTTTTCGTTGCTGTTTGTGGGAAAGGCTGAATTTGGGCCGTCCCTTTGTGTGCTTTGTCTAGAGCCACGGTTGATGACAGTGTTATTGATCCACCTCTTAATGTGAATGTATCACATTTTGAATGAGTTGAAATTAAGATACTAGAGGGGAAAAAAGGCATGTCAATTCATTTAACAATTCGGGTTTTGGATGGGTTGGTTCTTAATCGGCTTCAATTCAAGGCAGGCGCTAACATTTTAAATCAGATTTGTCTGCGTGTTTACGGAACAGGGAATAATTGAGAAGGATGGCTTTAGTTTTTTTTGTGATGTGTTAATTCAGGTGTTGCAGTAAGATAGAAAAGCAAGGTCACATTGTGTTGTAAGCTGATCTGGTTATAATATACTCTTTGTAAGATAAAGATGTGAAAATAACATTTGGAGACCTATAGTGACTATATAGTTGAGAATATAAAGCATCTACATATTAATATGATCACCGCTCCACCCATATCTGGTGACTATGGAGACTTCTAGATATTAATCTGGTAATTTATTTACCCATCTCTGTGCCTGTCTTCATAGTGAATAACAGTGTATGTGATACACAGTGTGTCCTGTAGTAATCTTCAATGGCTCCTTTCTTGTATCTCATAGATTTGTAACAGTATCCAGTAACATTGTGTAAACATGGGCCAGTTGTAATATGTCATTAATGCCCTCTTTTGGGGGTAAATTCTTGTTCAGCTCTGAACATTTAAAAAGTTTAAAATGACATGGTAATGTATTTGCATAATGCAAGAATGAGTCCCACTCAACAACCATATTAATCTAGATTGTGAAAAAGCCACTGCAAAAGCAACTTGCATGCTGTAATTGGCATCTTGTGGTTTGCTTTCCTGAGGAGAAAGGGAATTCTACATGCTTTTATAATAAATAGCATATTTAAGCACCCAGGAAATCACTGCAAGACATCCATCCTACAACGTTTAATTTATTCTAGTGTGTTTAATTAAAGCCAGGAAACCGCCTGCAATTTGTGTCTGATACAGTGTCTTATGTCTGAGACTGGTTATTAGATATTAAATTGATGCATAATTCAGGCAATTAAGAAAGTAATCACACAAAGTAATGTAATGGAAGTTAATTATTACTGCATAAGCAAACAGTTCATCAATGCTAGTTAAGGCTGTGACTGCATGCCTAATATGCCCACCAAGCAAGCGAATTCCTCTCTCTCCAAGTGTTAGCTGATTAAACATAATACAGGCTGATTAGTGGGGAAGGGGAGCCTGGCCTTCTCTCTTACCCTGTATCTGAGCGACAGGGTTCACTGTTCTGTCGTAGCATCAAAGGTCTGTCCATGGAGCCTCTAAAAGCACCACACATGACCAGACAAAGGTTGCTCTGCTGCAGCCCTCTTCAGTCATCACAGATCAGGTGATCGTCTGTTCTACTCTGGTTTCCACACTACCTATCTTTCACTGTATTTGCTATCTATCTATCTATTTATGTAGGTCTCTCTCTTTCCATCTATCTTTCTTTCTGTCCATGTATATATCTATCCATCTCCCCTATCTGTGTAACTATCTCTTTTTTATCTGTCCTATTTGTCTATCTATCTCGATTTCTCCTATCTGCCTATCTATATCTCGATTGCTTGATCTCTCGATCTCTCAATCTCTCTCTATATATAGACATATCTCTCTATCTATCCATCCATCCACCTTCTTTCAGACCCTTTGATGGTAGCGGTGAGGATATGAATACTTCCTGAGAAAGCACCAGTGATAACTGGCTCATCTTTGTGGGAACAAAGGCCCGTGTCAACATAATCCCAACAATTTGGCGCCCAGACTCTACCTTTTGAAGCAGCCCAATAAACCAGGACCTTCCAGCCTCTTTTTCTGAGTAAACATGCGTGTCACAGTTGACCTTTCCCAGGGTCAGGCCGCTTTTATATTGGCTGACATGTCTCCAACTTAACAGAACCATTTAGAAGAGATCCCCTGGGCCCCTATATTTATTAAGCCACAATGAGTTGCATCTGTCTGCTGGAATCAAGGGGACCAATCAGCAGAGGTCACATACACACTAACACGGAGATATATAGACATATAATAGACATACATGGACACACGCCCACATAAATGCACACACACACACACACACACACACACACTGAACAGATGCTTGTAACAAACCTGTTACCTTAACTGTCCTCAAATGATTAGCCCTCTTCAATAGTACCCCTTGCTGGGTTAAGGTTCTCAGTGTTCCTGCAGTATTATGCAGTGTGATAGTCCTTTGTGTTGTTTTTCTCAGCTGCTGGCTGAGCTGTATTGATTTATCTTTGTTCATTCTTTGTACAACACCCCATAATGCTGGTCATTTTCGTAGACTGATTCTAAGCCCCTGTCTGGTAATCAGGGATAATTGTCAATTATCACAAGGAACCATCAGATCAATTACTACAAAATCAATGCTGCCACTTGACTGTAGTGCTTAGTTACCCAGCAAAACCAATGTCCTGGCTGTTCAAGCTGCAGAATACAGGAATGCTACAATGAGACAACATGAACATATACCATGTTAGTCTTATTGAAACTGTTCTTCTATAGAAATGAGTCATTTTACATTATTTACTGTAACCTTTTGTAAATAGAAAGACACCAGTTGTTGTTTTGTTGTGGCTGTTCTATAATATTTGAAGGTGAGAAAAGGACTACTGTTATCCATTAAACTGAGAGCATTTATTACACCTTCCCTTTTCTGAGCCGCATAGAAGATGGCTCTATATGCCTTGCTGTTGAAATGACTTTTGTGATGAAAGTTAATGTGTGGGCGACTGGGTGTCCTGATGTCCTTATTTTCCTCATTGGACCAAGATTTCGCTTTCACCTCATGAAGGAGATGCCATCCCCTGAATGGTTTCCAGTGTGTATGGAAACAAATGTCCTGCTGTAATGGCGGAGCCCAGGCAGCAGCCTGATATATTATCTCCTCCTCAATGTATTTATTTACACTGAACTTCTCAGCAAATTGTGTTGTCATCTTAATGGGGGAAGATTAATCTGTTGCCATATAGGTTTAGGTGAGTGAAAGAGATGGACTTCGTAGAAGCTTTGTTTACTAACCAACGAAATAAGTTAACTCTTCGAAGTCCAGGCTCTGTAGTAGTTCTGTGCTTTAGGGTAGCGTTTCTCTGATTCTTTATAATTAAACTCATGTAAAATGTGTTAGGAAATTATATTGAACTGGTCATAGTCCCTGAGATTTCAATAATCTTTCAATGTGAACAGTCCATCACTTGTCTTAAAAGGAGAGTTAACACAAGTAACAAAATTACACATTTGTTTTCTTAGTGTGTAAATACTCTACGGCCTCTAAGGTTTGGCATCAATACATGCCATGGTTTAGTTTCCATGACACTGTTTCCAAATGTTGTTGTAATTTAGTTTTCAGTGTGACCTATACCTTTTATCTGAATGGAATTTCTAGATTCAGATCTTGATAACGTAACCTATCTACCACAGAGCCCATGCAGCATATTGTATTACATGACACAGTCTTAATTTGTTATCTACAGAGCAAGGTTGAAAAGGTTATTACTAAAAGATTGATATTATTTATTTATTTTCATGCATTTCAAATCAAATGCTAACACTGGTTGCCAAATTCATGAAGGTCACTTCTATTTCTGCCAATGTACTAAATGTAACTTTAACTGTAATCACCATCAGTGATTGTAATCGAAATTGTCATTTTCCCTACGTCCACTGTCTAGCCTGCTCATTTTTCATCCCTCCCTGAAAGAGCCACACATTGAATATAATCACACACACACACCTACTGCACCAGACCAAGAGAAAACAGAGTGTGCACTTTGTGCACAGCTATTTATATCAATAAGTCCCGTGCTGAGAGGCACAAAATGAGCGTTTAAGCTGCAGGGCCCAGAGAGCTCAGTAGCAGGTGGGCAGACTGCCTGGGACTGGGCGGAGGAGGTGCCCACTCCTTTACAGGTGTTGCCCATCTCTCTGGGCCTCAGTGGCTCTGAGAGGGAAGGTTTGGGGAGGGCAGGGAGTGGGACAGCTGGAGGCGCAGGCGTTGGAGAGACAGAGAGAGAGCCTTTCCTCGCTGTCGAGGCCTCCGCAGGTCAGTGCCTCTCCCCAAAGGGACCGCCGAGCGAAACGCCATCAATTCACAAACAAAGGAGCCACTTCACCCGCCACAAAGGAAACATATGTGATAGAGCTGGCTCCCGAGCCGCAGCTCACTTTAACATGTCAGCCTCTCCTAATTAGCTCTGTTAACTCCCTCTGCTGTCTGCGCAACTGAGGCCCGTGGAAGTCACGTGGCCTTTGTGTTTATAACAGCAGTTGAATGGGCTCAGGATGGCCTTTCATTGGGATTGTGCTTGACTTTGTACTGATTTTGCTCCACTCCGTGTCTTATTACATTACTATAGAAATGTACACCATCCAACACAGATTCCTTTATGTATTCTGTATTCTGTTATATGTAAAGGTTATTGACAGGCTATAGATATATTGGTTGTTGTGTGGTGCATTCAAGCAAAACCTTGCACTCTCTTTAAGTTTTCACAAAAAGCTTCACTGTGTATTTGCGCGCGCGCGCGCGTGTGTGTGTGTGTGTGTGTGTGTGTGTGTGTGTGTGTGTGTGTGTGTGTAAGTACGAAAGAGAAAGAGTATTGTATGTGTGCGTGTTTGTGTGTATGTGTTTAACTATAACAGGCTTTCCCTCCATCTTTATCGGGACGTCTTTGCAGCCATTACTGGCTGGCCTTCAGACCGTGGTCCTCCAAGCGTTACACGCTGCTGTCCACACTGGGGCCCTTGTGACCCCTGCTGCTTACCCACTGGCAGTGCAATTTAACCAGGCTGATGACATGCAGCGTGACACCCCTCTGGGAGGAGGCCCCTCTCCACTCCTCATCGGGGTGCTAGGCTATGGGAGGTGCGTGAACCGCAGGGCTCTGGCTCACCTCTCCCAAATGTGTCTCAAATTGGACAATTTTCATTGTTTGTTTCATCGTTTTGGGGGGAATTGCTTTTTTCGGGAGGGTTGTGAGAGACGTTGAAGTGTGATGCCTTGACGCTTAATAGCGCTCATCCTGTAATTGCTCTGCAGGTGAAAGTAAGGCAGCAGTCAAATTCAAAATAGTTCCTCCCTCAACTTCATGAAATGAATGAAAGATGTTTGTATGGATATGTACATTAACCATAGCACGCACTCAAGCGCAGTGTTGTGAATCTACTTAAAGTAGCTCCCTCACTGTTTGAGGCCATCACTAACTAGGCATATCTGAGTTCTACTAGGTAGATCTGGCAATTGACAGGTCTTAAAATATCCCGCCATTTTGTACTACTGCTTATTCCACTTGGTTTAGCTTCAGACAGCAAAATGAGCTTTGTTAACGTCATGAACAATGTCACTTCAACATATCCTTACAGAACATAGTAAATGCTGAAGCAAGTGAAACCAATTTTCATGTGCTCTAAAAAGGCGTGTGAGAGTGAAACTCACACGCCCCCTCTGGCCCTGTCTGCCAAGCAGTGGTCCAGCTTGAGTAGCACCCAGCTCAGAGCTGTGTGACTGCTGCCGACTAAGTGTCATGATCCCTGGATCTGTGCTCCCTCTCTGACAGAAGGGTTTGAAATCCCTGGGTTAAAAGTTGTCTGATGATATCTCTGAAGGCTTATGTGATGATGGCCTATGACAGGTATTGCTTTCTAGTGGCTAGCAGAATGAGGTGGAATTTCTCTTTGTATTTCAACTGTGCAGCAACTCCAAAGATCATATGAATGAAATATCAGGACACATATCACATTGTTTAGATTGTTTGCTTATTGAACATTTAAAAGTGGCATGATTTTGCAGCTATCATTTGCATAAGTGTGGAATGTCAGTATTCCACTGACAAACATTTGATTCATGTTCACCAGATAACAATACCTGATGATTATATTGGTTTTCACTCTGATATTCGCAATTTCCTTTTTATTGCAGGTGTTCCAATATTTAGAAGTAAAAAAAATAGGCTGATTGTTTACACAAGTCCACTGCTTTCCCTTTGGTGTAGGGAAATGACGGTTTTCACGTGTAATAATCCCGTATCTGTTTTTCAGTTGAAAAGGTGTTCATGTTTATACAAAGTCATCTGAGAGGGTACTGATTAAAGTCTATAGACTATTATAGAAATAATGCCCATAATAGGCGATGTAATGCACATTTTACTTTAAGAGGATTTTAAGACAACATATTGTCCTGCTCTTATTGTATAACCCTTTGAAATTGCTGAAATGCATTTTTCATCTAGCAGTCTAAGCCTACTGTACCATGTTTTTTCACCACAAACCTTCTCTATCTCTACTTTCCTGTCCACTTGGAAATGTTGTGTTATGCATTATGTGGCAAATTTAGACTACACAAATGTAGACTCTCAGTAGGTGGAAAGCAGGCCTTGTGGAAGCAAGTGACAAGGTTTTCAAGTGCGATTCCCTTTGCGAACATTAAATAAACGTGATTCAACTTCAGAAAACAACACACTGTTTGTCCAACCAGTTAGAGTTTCTGTTTAAATATACTAAAGCAATCCCTTTAAAAAATCTTGTCTGCCTTCAGGTGGAATTTGATCGCACCTCTGGAGAATGCTTTCAGAGTTTAGAATTATTGCCGTGAGAATTAGGGATCGGGCATACTTCAGCGTTCTGCACAATCACCATGCCGACCCATAGACGCACACAGTGAGGAGTTGCTTAACATGAACACGCCCCCGAGGTAGACACACAGTGTGGGACAGCCCACTTACTCCCATATTGAATTGGAACCCAACCTAAACAATTACAATATTACCCTATTTAATGACTCAGCCTAGTCTATGCAATAGAATTATTACAACATGTTGCGTGAAGACAATAATGTTTATCAGCTTCGGAAGACAAGCGTGGATTTGAAAACACATCAATGTTCACATTTTTTCGTTGACACACTATGCAGTTGCCCTAACTGATCATGACATATTGCAAGTCTTGTGCTGAAAGGAACCTTCACAGTAAGATTTTGATCTCCAAAATGATTAAATAATCCTGTGTTCCTGCTTCATGTTTTTTACCATCTGTAAATTATCTACAGGATCTGGGAACATCCAAATAAAGATGGACGACGGGAGGGAACCTTATCAAACATATAAACAAAGGTGTACTCAATAAAAAGTACAACAGTCTGTGTCCGGGTCAAATCACCAACAAAGGGCTGGTTTAATATTTATTAAATATTGCCTGTATTTAATGAAAGAAATAACAAAGCAATCTGAAATGGGAGAAGCAACAAGGCAAGGTGATTCACACAAATAAAACCATTGGAAAGATGATTGTTTTGAAGTGAATTTTCTAGCAGAGTCAGGTAGGGAAACACTTTGGGAGTGGATAGTGTCAGTCCTTTTCTGCAAGTTCACTATGTTGCTGTATTTTAGGCTAAATAAAATAAAATCCTCATTTAAAAATACTCAAAGTCAAAGAATATAGGGAGGAACTTAAAGTAGAAGGGCAAGGTGCTACTGCAAGTGCAGCCTATTCATTTTCTCTAGTTCCATTGTCCCTAAGAAAATGTGTTAAGAATCATGTCATTTGATAGAAATGTAACATTGTTGCCAGAAGCAAAGCTAGCTAGTCAGTAATAGTAAACCGGAGTCCAAAGTACATCAATCCCAGCTCATGGTAGCTAGTGTTACTCATTTTGTCCTCTTTATGACATTACCAATTGTCAATGTTGAATAGTTCAGAAGATAAACAATGGGATTTTAATCATTAGCTTCTTTACCAGCTTCAGAATTGTGTTTATAAAGACAACTTTTCATCTTTTCAATCTACCTTAACCAGATAAATTAACTTAGTAAATAAGTGTTAAATTAATATGTTCTTACAATTGTCAAATGAAACATGTCAAGTAATGAAATACCTTGTATATTTTGTACAAAATATTCACGAAATATTCTCCTAACTCAAAATAAACATATTTCTCTGTAAAACATTTATTTAATATTGTATATACTATGGTAAAGACTTCTGGTTAGGTTTGACATTGAGGAAATATTCCACAATCTGTTAACACCAGAATATGCTAAAATCATGTAAAAAAGTAGGTTTATTCTAACATAAGTAGATTGCTCTGTTAACAAACTGAAAACTGGAAGCTTCAACATTAGGGGAATATTGTGGATAGCATTAGAAACAAAATGTCTCTACCTACAATTGTTAACTTGATAAAAAGCCACCTTTTACTGACAGACTACTCGACACACCGTATTTAGGAAAAAGTATGCAATATTCATATATAATCATACTGATTTAACAAAGGGCTGTAAGGTAATTTAACCTGTGTTTTTTTTAAAGATATTTACCTGGCAAATGTGTATCAAAATATGGCATTATTTCTCTGATAGGTGAAGCATACTGTGCCATGCCTCAGTGATTCAATATATTCTACACACTCACTCCCAGGCATGACAGCAGACTCTTTTTGTTCTTTTTTCCTCTCTTTCTCAAGCACTTAGAATAAAAATCACAAGAACAGTCGTGGAGGAATACCAAGGCAACAGTCTGGAGATGTCTGGCCAAAAGGGATTTGTCCCTCTAGGTACAAGGTAGAGTGCAGTGTGCCCTGTTATTTGCATTTCTGAATTGCTTAGCTGCCCAAGCATGCTTTATGTGAGCCGGTTGAAGTGTGTCATAGCATCATATGACCGCTGTACTGGAGGCTCACTGTTGGACTTTACCCAACAAATATGGATTATGTTAAAGTGGGCTGTGGATTGACGAGGATATGCTAATATGTCCCAGATGGGCATCTGAGCGGCTGCCGGCAGGGACATGCAGACAGTATATGGCAGGAGCAGTGTTTGGCAGGTCCATCATTCCGTCATTAAAGGCCACATTATTACTTACAACCAGGCTTGCATGATAATGGCAGGAATGAATGCAGTCCCTTTGAGAGTTGCCTTTTGTGTCCTTCACTTTTCTGTTGCTTTTCCCTTTTTTGTTTTTTAGCATCCTTGAAAATATTCTCTCTGCAACAGAGCTATGGGACTCAGGGCTTTGGAAAGGAAGGTATGGTCCTGTGGGACTCGATTGGTAGTGCTGGCAGTGCCGGAGTTTGTGGGTTTGATTCCTGCTGGGGCCAGAAATAAAATGAAGGCACACATTATTGTTAAAAGTTTGGGGTCACTTAGAATGTCCTTGTTTTTGAAAGAAAAGCACGTTTTCAGTCCATTACAATAACATAAAATTGAGCTGAAATACAGCGTAGACATTGTAAATGACTACTGTAGCTGTAAACTGCAGATTTTTTATGGAATATCTTTATGAGGGTTCAGGGGCCATTATCATCAACCATCAGTCCTGTGTTGCAATGACATGTTCTGTTTGCTTATCCAAGTTTATCGTTTTGAGGCTAATTAATAATTAGAAAACCCTTTTTGAATTATGTTAGCACAGCTGAAAACCGTGCTGATTAAAGAAGCAATAAACAGGCTTTTTTAGAATAGTTCTGTATCTGGAACTGGTGTAAAAAGCAATTGTGTGTTCGATTACAGTCTCAAAATGGCCAGAACCAAGAATTTTCTTCTGAAACTCATCAGTCTATTCTTGATCTTGTTGTGTACAGCTCCATTCACAAAACAGCGCAAACTGTCTCTAACCTGATAGAAAGAGGAGTGGGAGGCCCTGGTGCAAAACTGAGCAAGAGGACACATTCAATAACGTGTCTAATTTGAGAAGCAGATGCCTCACGGGTCCTCAGCTGGCAGCTTCATTAAATAGTACCCACAAAACACCAGTTTCAACATCAACAATGAACTCTAGGATGCTGCTCTTCTAGACAGAGTTGCAAAGATAAAGACGTATCTCGGATAGGCCAATTAAAAGAAAGGATTCAGTTGTATTTCCTATTTGAATGGTAGTGTACATGACTGTTTGTCCCTTTTGATTATAGCATCTTTTAAAGGTCACATACTGCATTATTAAAATGTAAGTAGGTTAACAAATGATTTGTACCTGCATAAAAACATCAACTGGCGAAGCCATTCAGATGGATAGTTGGTCCATTCATTCCCTACTCAGTGGCTAATTGGTTGTTGGTTATCCAATCAAAAGCTGTTACGTCGATACAGGGTTAAAGATGTTATTGATAATATTGTATTATCAACAATTTAACTTTAAACATACAAGGTATGGTTCAGTATTCTGATTTAAAATACCTCCATTGCTCTATGGGTAAGTTGTCCCTTTTGTATTATTATTGAACTAAGGTCTTATGGTTTCTGCTGAACAAGCAGAGAGATAATGGTGGCTTATCTGTAAGTGTGCATTTGGGAAGGCCTCATGTCCTTTTGATATAGGGAGCTATAAAAAAATGCAGGATTAAGATGAAAAAAATGAAATGATGAAGTCTTTCCCCACTACACCTCTACAGCGTGCTAATAGACTGTCTAGGCTGTACACCCAGAAATATAACATCTGTTATCTGCTTAGACTAGATGTGTGATGCCTCCTAACGTTTGGTAACAGCCACAGAAAACACTGTATTTCCGCCATAGACCTGAGGATCTATGTCGAAGCAACGCAGTGTTGAGACGTACTTTCATACAGAGCAAATATCTACTGACACCCCTTCTAAACACATCAAGGATTATCATCACCAAAATGACAGAATTAAAGATGTCAGTATTGGCTTTGAACATCCCTCTGGAGGGTGCTGGGGTGGGGGGCATTCGTTATGGTTGACACGCTGAATTTGCTGGGGGCATTGTTAGCACACACAGCCTCTGGCCCAGGATTTAGGCAAGACCCCAGCAGATGTGGACTCCACGCACACACACACATCCACAAACACGAGCAGCTCCTGTACCCTTCTCTGGAATTTGCCCTAGGGCAGTTCAGCGGTTCAGCTAGTGTGGAACAGTTCAGAAGAGGCACATTAAGTGGCTAGTGATAAATCTGGCATGACAATTGCAAACACCATCGCTTTTGTCTGTAATTAATTCCAGTGGTGCCCGAGGCCTCCCCGGCGTTGCCGTGGGTGTGGGCTAACAGTGCTAGCCTTACGAGGTAACTGTACTGCCAGGATTACAGCAGGCATTAACCAGCAGGAAAGGAGTGGAAAATATGTGTGCAAAATCTTTTTTGTAACAGCATGTTGGATAACAAGTGATGAAAACTGTAGACATGATTTTGAAGGTGAAGTAAACCCCCTAAAATATGCATAGGCACAAGTCTGCATTAGATATGTTCTGAACATTACATTTATTTTAGATTTAAAAAATTACAAAAAGTTCTTCAACTAAAATATTTTGCACAACAATGTAGCACATTTTTCACTTATGTATAGACTAATGCATGTATTTATGTTATGGTTTGTTACAAAGGATATTTGCTATGAGCCAGTTTATTAATTTACTCACTTCTTTATACTCTCCCAGAAGTTGATCAATTACCACCAAGCAGTGGAAAATTTTACAGATTGCACCTTTAATCTTTGGTCCAATGGGCCTCCTACCCAGCTTCTTCACTGGTAATGTTCAGTATGTGGAGGCATTAATTAACGGCTTGTACTTCTCAGTAGTTTTATTACTGTTAATGTACCTAATTAAGGGAAATATAGTTACTTGAGGACATGAAAAGAATCCCTCAGCACCCCCATTAATCTTGATTTCACATGTGAGACTACTTGGTGATCTCTTAAAAGATGCTCTACCATCCTCTCTCTCTCTCTGCTCTCTGTGTCTCTCTCATTTTCTCTGTATCTCTCTCTGCTTTCTTTATCTGTGTACCTCTCTTTGTATCTCTCTTTCTCTGTACTTCTTTGTCTGTCTACATCTCTCCCTCTCAGCTCTGTCTCGGTATCTCTTTCCCTTCTCTCGCCATATCTCACTCGTCAGTTCCCTCTCTCTCTCAGCTCTCTCCCACACTCCCGGTTCTCTCTCAGCTCTTCTCCCGTCCTCACAGTGGCTCCAGCGCCTCCTCGTGAGCCTCCAGCAGGGGTTAGCTGAACACACCACCAATCTGTGTCATTACTCTGTCATTGCATCAAATCACATGATTAGCTCCATGGGGCAGTGGAGGAGGCCTGCTCCATGCAGCTCCGAGCTGCAGTCCCCTGGTGATGGTCCAATGGCACTGTGATGGAGAGTTGTGCGCTGTCCCTCATGCAGGGCCAAGGATCCGCTATCATTCAGCCGGCCAGTGATGGCCTCGGGGTGAATCCTCGACTTCACGCTCACTCCCTCCTCGCGTCGGGGTGCTTTTCTCGCCTCAGGAAAACAAACTGTAATTTGGCGCCACGGCCATTTTCTTTCTCCCCTCGAATTTCTTTGTGGAGAATAGATGATGAGCACAGTTCGTTTAAGGTTTCCGTTTCCCCTAAAACACAGGGAAATGTATACCAAGTAAACGGTGAGTATGCTTTTACAAAAAAAGGGTAAAAATAAAGTGTTGGCAATTAAATGGGAGAAGGAGTACTTAGGAGCACCTAACAGGTCTCGGTGCATTGTGGCAGGTCGGGCGGACAGTTTGTCGATGCAGGTTTTTATAATGCAAAGGCTTATAATTATCTCACACTTGCTCATTTCGCACTGACATATCGCTTTCCTAAATGTCAGAAGGAGCAGGCAGGCGAGCCCAGGTTGGAGCGGCCCTCTTCACTCCCCCCTAACTCAGCAGAGCCTTCTCCCAGCCACGATGATGGCAGTGCTTTAGCCCTGAACGTGCAACCCCCCGCCGGGGAATAGCGGTTCAGGCATCACCGATCGTTGACCTGGCTATTGTTGTTTGTGATACTTACTGGTAAACTTTTGCAATCAATACAACATCAGCCGGCTGAGCCCCTGGGAATGAAAACCTGAAACAGCACACTTAATCTTGAAGCCGGCCCCTGCTCCCTGCTCTGCCGCTAAACTGGGTAGTTGGCCTACTTGATGCGGCATTATTGCAGCAGAGGTCAGATGTGAGCTGTCTCGTGGAGCGCCTGATGAATGGCTGTTTTTGATAAAGCGCCTCTCCCATCCAACAAGAGACATTTAATAATGATGGACCATAACTACACAGAAAAAAATCATTCTAGCCTGCTGGAGGAAAACACATCTCTGTGCCGCTGCCTCCCCTCTCCATCTCAGACACGGAGCAGGTAGCCACACTCGTATACGTTATTGTAGAACCTGTGCTCTCGGCGTTGTGTATTGCAGAGAATCGCAGCAATGCAGTGGATTATTAACTGGATCATGACTTGAATATTGATTGTTTTTCAGGGTGTTGAAAAAAGATAACTGTCTATCACACAGGCATAATGGATGTATCACTTTCATGTTAAAATTGTGGGGGAAAACAACCCCTATATTGATCATGAGGACATGTATCTATTAACAATACTTATTTTTTTATAAAGCACAACATTTTCCGGAGCTGTGTGTATGTATATATTTAGGAGCACCTAACACCTATATATATATATATATATATATATATATACACATTTATACTTTTGAGACCACTGCAGATTTTTCTTTCCTTTCCAAAAAAGTCTAAAAGGAAGGTTTTGAGTGTGGAACAGAAGGGTTATATATATATGCTACAATTACAGAACTTTTATTCTCCCATTCACTTAATTTTTTAACAGTTCATAGTGTGTGCTACCATTTTCAAATTACTCGTGTAAATTGGTATCAAATGGTGTCGCTAACATTTTCCTTTACATCAGGATGTTGGTACTGTACTGTTTATGGAACACATTTGTGCATTGCACCACCCTGGATATTCTTCAAAACCCTTTAACCATGTTAAGAGATAAGATGATGTTGATAGTAATGAGATTGAAGACACCTACTCAGGCTGCACAATCTTCTACCGCGAGATTCACCCATACCCTAATTGAATGTCTGTTACACCATTTATGATCATTTACTAGCCCAAAGGTAAAGAGGTAAAAAAGCCAACACCTAGTCATTTTGCAGTCTGTCATCCTGATAAGCAATCAAATCAGCATGTAGTTAGTTTAAGTGGCTCAATATAAAAATGCAACCCTTTTAAATGAGTAGAGTTACGAAAGTCTTCGACTGAAATGAAATGCCATTCTTCTGGAAACAAAGCCTAAAGTGCGGTGACAGTTTTGACATAGACAATGGCTTTAGTGACAGGAATAAGAAATTAATTGGGACCATAACACATTCTCTCTAAAGGTGAGGTAAACACACTTGACTGTAGATTTTTCACCATCAGTTAAATCTCAATTGGATCTAAAAATAAACCGAAGACATTGAACAGTTTTAATGGATTTTGACATCTCTGCATTATCCTGTCACTCCTATATAAATGAATCATAACTTTACTCTGCACCAAGGAATTACTATGTATTTTGACAACATGTATTGTGTGCCAGCATATGAATTATGATGCAAGATCAAAATATATGTGTAATGACTTTGGAGATGCCCGGAATAATTTATTGGTTGGACATCCATATTGGAAAATAAAAAAAGACTAAATAAAGAAGTGCTTCTTGGTGAAATCAGACATGGTGTGTGTTTTGATTTCAAATGTCATCTTTAGGGAGGCAGACTGAAAAGTTAACCTGTTTACTGGAGCTTGGTAAACAAGGGCTTCATTTGGCATGCAGCAGTATTCAATTATATGGTTATTTATTGATCAGAGACAATGTTTGTCAGTCTGCGTAAAGAATTCAGGTGTGTCAGGGAAATTGGAAGATGAAGGATTGCATGTAATCTGTGTTCAGAAGCGGGCCCATAGCACATTCGCAATTAACTTTTTTGTTTTTCACTAAAAAGCAAAACGCTCAGAATCTGCAATGCAAATAACATTTCGAACGAATAAATCACCCATAGAAAATCATTATTACCGTAAGTAACATCTCATCATGTTTTACCAGACAGTAATAGCAGTCATTTTAGCTGTGGTAGAAAATGTAATACAGCTTTTGTAATTGTTTGTCATAGACTGAGCAGTACAAATATAGTTAGTTTGCATTGGATAGCAGTCTACACAACATTACAACAGTTTTACATCAGCCCACCTTTGACCTATGACTCCACCCTTCAGCCAAAACCAACGGTCGCCACCTCAGACACACGCCACAGGAGTTTAGGGGCCTTGGTGATCATCTCCCCCGACAGGCACCGCGTGGCAACCGCCACCTCCGGGCGGTCTCAGACCTTTGTGTGCAATAAAGAGTGAAAACTTTACATCTTTTGTTACGCCGTCAGCTCATTTAAAGGGCTCAGCTGAAGTGTGCTGGGGTGTGTGATGCACCAGCGCACCCACTTTTCATCCCCACTGTAAACACTGTCTATTATATTCCTCGCAGCTACGGCCTGTCCTCCAGAGAGACGGGGCCCTCCTCGCCCAGGCCCTATTGAATATGTAACACCGCCACTATTGTACTTACCTGCTGCTCATATCAGTGGGGCCTATGCTAGCTCTTGTATAGTTCTCAGTCAGATCCCTTCAGCTGGGCTGTAGAATAATCCCCGGGCAGCCTGGTGCTCCTCTGTTGTCTCCTGGTTGTTTTCTGTGTAGTTCATAAATTATAGATGGGCCATGTCGAGGGCCATCATGCGGCCTGATCCCTGTCTGTGCTGACAGCTGTATGATGCGCACTCAGTGCAGCAGATTGGGAGCTCAGAGTTTCATCAATAAATATCACTCTGACCCTCACTCTTGGCCTCGTGTCAGCGGTCAAGGTAATGGCTTTTTATTATGGTGAAGGGCAGCCCGGCGTGCCGTAGTCTTAAGGTTGCTCGTCCATCTCAGGTCCAAAGACGCAAAAAAGCAGATAGAGAGACGGGATGAGGAGTAGACGGCCCAAAGTTTAAATGGAGCAAGCACTTATTATGTGAAGCCCGGATGTGTTGTGTTTGACAGTTCACAGCAGGGTGCTTTTGTGTGTTATGAAGCAAGATTTGGCCCGAGAAGAGATAATGATTTTAGTAGATACATTTTTGGGTTAAATTCACCTTATTACCTAGTTGTGAAAGATTCAATCGCGCTTAAGACTCAAGCGATATCAGAGAAATGTGTGTGTGTGGGTGTTGTCCCTGAGTGTGTGTGTGTGTGTGTGTTATCACTGTGTGTGTGTGTGTTAGACCTGTGTGTTTGTGTGTGTTAGACCGATGTGTGTGTGTTAGCCCTAATATGATCCTGCTTGCTCCGGAGATGACAGGGCTTGAAATGCCATGATTGTGTACTGAGAGCTCAGGCAGCTACAGTACAGCCAGCATGATGTCTTCAGAATACAGGTTTTTAGACCAAACGATATAGAACAGAACAACATTTTGTCTAAAGTTCATTCATCAAAAAAGCTGCATATTTTGAAAAGGGTAAAAGCCCCACACAGCCCTGTCAGGGAAGCGCAAAGGGTAGATACTATAGATTACTTTAATCCCCCTGCCAGATATAAAAAGGATAATTACATATTTGTGGTGGAGGCTGTGTGGTGAAAAAAAATCAATACAGACTTTTTTTTTGTATGACACTTCATTAGGGGGAAAAAAATCTTGGAGCTGAAAAGAACTGCACTGCAATTAAATGGTTCTGCTACCTTAGACTTTGTAATGGCTCTATATTATTATCCAGTTTATTTGAAATAGTGGTTGCACTTGAGTAATTGGAAAGCATTGATTATGTACTTTTATGCCTACACTCTTGCAAATCATTATGGAGAGAAGCAATAGTTAGTTAGCCTCTGTAATGAAGCTCTAATTGCACTAAGTAGGTTAAGATCTTAGTCAAACTGCACTCGGTTGAAATAACAGCTCAAAGACGCACAAGGAAACGGCATAACCAAACCTGAACAATCATGAGGAGCAGACGACTTTCGATATGGATTTATCAGAACTGCATACTGTACATTACATTTTTTAGTATTTGATATTAGGCCATGGGAAGTGCAAGTAATTGTGTGGGAAGAGTGGAGAAATAAAAAAGGCTAGAGAACGGAAAAATAGAAAGTGATGGAATATTAAGAGCCCTCAGTCTGGCTTTGTGTTCCAGGGAAACCGTTTTAGATTGGTTCCTTAACAGTATTTGTGGAGCAGTCAGGGCAGACCCATTTTCAGCCATGTCATTTATTTAAGCTAGTTGTAACATGTATTAATCGTGGGGGGACCTTGAACTTTTCATCATTCATTTAGTCCAGGGCTGTTCATAGGACCAGCGGCCTTTTGTGCCTTTATATTACAGCTAAATGGATATTGCTTGACATTGAGCCATTGATATCAATGAAGGTATTCTGTTGGGATAGTACAAACTCACACACAAACACACACACCAAAATATATCATATTGCTATTATGGTTGTATTACATAATCAATTGCTTTATAATAACCAGATCAATCAAATTTGCTTAAATGGCAAGGTGCTGTTTATGAACGTGTATGGGAGGTCCTAATCTCTTCTATTTCAGAATATAAATGCATATCCTTGGGACCAAATCAAAAATTGTATCAAATGTGTATGTCTGGTTTGAACTGTATAACTGTGCTTTGGCCAGTAGTAAAAGCTCCCTGTGGACTTGAGACTGGGCATAGTGAGATTGTAACATGGCACCACGTCCAATAAGTTGGTCTGCACACTGTCCCTCCTCTTTGTCCTCTACAGAGACCACGGCACTCGACTCTTTCCTGGCAATCAGTCACTTCGCCACCCACCACTGTGTGCAGGCGCAGATAGGCAGTGGAGAGTCTGTCTGCGTTGGTTACTGCTATATCCCGGCAGCAGCCAGCAGACTAGAAGCCTTTGATCTTTTTCTTTCAAAGGGCTCAAATGCCCTCACCATTGTAACACACCAACTTCAGTTGCCTGGTAAAAAAACATCGATTTTTTTTAACGAAAAATCTAATGAAAACAAGTAGAGAAGTCTTAATGGATTAACCCCCCATCATAATTATTTTTCAAATAAGTAATATGTGTTGAATATAATGGTTTCTATAGATGTTGTGTAAACTATAGAGTTAAAGGTGGGATCCTCCATCAGAATCTGTAAGTAATAGGGTTTTTTTCCCGGACGATCTGAGGAAATCTCCTTCCTTTTATATGTTCGTCTGGGAAGGGGGGGGACAAGCCTGTTAGCTGTCATTGCACATGAAAGGATTAATGTCATCTTATAAGAAGGGGAAAAGCCGTCTTATAGTTATTTATTCTGTTTCATTCACATTCGGCTGGCTCTGGTGGAGGGAAAGGCTAATGTCGGGTCTAATTTGTAGCCCTTTAAATTCCAGACAGAGATTCTTTACATATCTCTGGAGCTCATGGATTCTCTCCCGGCTGCAGGCCCTCTTCGTCTCCTTATGGGATTCTTCTTAAACCCGACCAATTTACTATCTGAAGCCAAGTGAAGATTTACATGAGTTTGTACTTGAATGGCTCCACCAGTGGCTTCGTGCACAAAACACTCCCACTTTAATTACCATTGGTGAATCCCACTCTGTGATACCTCGCTCACTTCCCTCAACACCTAGGCCAATTGAAGAGAGAGGAAAGGAAAAGACTTATTCCCCAATGCTGATTCTTAGTGCTACTTGTTCAGGATCTGTAATTGGAGCTGTGTTTTCGGCTCCCTGCTAATAAGCAGCTTACTCTGGCTCCCTCTAGACTTGACCCACCACAAATTTTGTTTTATGAATTTTACAAGGGGATTTTAATAGGTGCTTTAGGCTATGCAAACATAGGCTGAAGGGGTGGCATAATGGAGCAGCCTTGACACAGAGTACGCCTGAGTGGCTGCTTATCATTGCGGACAGGTCTCATAACTTTCATTAAGATTGATGGAGGACAAAAAAGAGGGGAGCGGCGAAGAGAGAGACATGAGAGAATATTAACCTGTGCTCTTGTAACTAACTGTAATTGTTTAGCGCTGCAGCTTTCCTCAGGCAGCGTACCTCATTATATTTACTCCTACATGATGGTGCGGCTGATTCCAGTAGCAGGGCTTGTTAGAGGTGATTGGAGGTCAGGGCACGGCGTAATCTGCCCCGGCTCTTCTGAAGGTAGGATCAGACGGCCACCGGCGGAACTGGGATCAGTGAACTTTACAAACATAACGCCTAGTTTCCTTTCATTTCATGTAACTCTGAGTGTTTAATCTCACAGATAGGGCCGGTCAAAGGGGGGAAATTATCTTGTTCAACAAGTTGAGATTCTCATGAAGAAGTTTCTTTGGGGGGCTTTAATATTCATATAGTTAAACCTAGATATTTGTATGATATATGAATGTGTTTTGTCTCCCAAGTATATAATATACTCAAATGCACCGCCCTCACATTTCCCATTCATAATTGGGAATGTGTCCTGCTCCAGACAACAGGATGTAGATTTTGATGTCCATGCCCAGTGTGAACACCGTGCTCATTTGAGAATAGCAGAATGACGAAGTCTCCCATTCAGGGTCACTGAAATGAAACGAATGAGAAATGTAAAGACAAGCAGTGACCCATAGTCCACCCACAGTCTATTCAATCATTAAAACACTTCCAACCACCACAATTGATTCCATAAGTTATTATGGAAATATCTAAGTGATTTTAGCTCGGCTGTCAACCTCTAATATTCCTCTTTTAAATTAAACTAAATTTGAATTAGAAGGAGAAATGAAAGTTCGTTTTTCAATGTGTTTCAAGACAGATTAAAGACAGGTGCAATCTTAGAGGTGAACGCTGAGCATATATGAAAGTCTGTGAAATACGACGGTCTGTTAGGTATGGAAACACTAATGGCCGACACAATCACCTATCTTGACATGACTGCCAACGCTAATGAGGAGAAGTGGGATTCACCGGAATGCTTTTGTCTTCCGTCCTGCCGTCTTCCATACTCTCCTCCTTCCTATCCCCCCCTCGATGGGACTCCACCAAGCACGATTTACTTCATCCCCAAGCTAACGTGCCATGGAACTTTTAAATCCCGCTTTTGGCTTTTGTATCTTCTTCTCCCCTCTCCCCCTCTGCTGGTGGGTAATTCTCCCATCTGGAGGATGTTTGAGAGAAACAAAGAAACAATGAGAGGAAGTTGGGCGAGGGGGTGTCAGGCTGTCAGTAATCTGACAGCTATGGTAACTACCCTCTAATCCAGACGGCTGCAGCCACGCTCCGGCCTGACACCCGCGCCTCTGACTGACAGCTGAAGACCGGCCACATTCCACAGGCAGAAGTGACATCCAGTCTATTAAGGCAGACAAGCACAAAGCAGAGATTTGCCCTGACTGCCTGCTACTGAAGCCCGCTATGGGCGGTGATTGGAGAGGTCCTGGAGAAAGGTGTCAGACTCAAGCCCAGATGATAACCATATTGTAATGATGCTGCTGGACAATGAAGTGCCATGATTGCCCATGCTGACAGAGGAAGTTTACGTCTGGATATCCGGCGTCTGCAGGCAGCTCAAAACGGCACGCACGCGGTCTCCAGGTCCCACATGCCAGTCAAAGCCTGGCCGCCAACGGGTGCACTTCTTATTCCAACACAAGAGCACAGCAAACACTGATCTCTAATGGACTGACCTGAGGCATGGCGGGCTGACAGACAGACATACAGAGAGAAAGAGAGAGAGGGAGATAAACAGAGAGAGACGGGCAATTGTTGTTTAGCTTCCTCGTTAAATGTTTGTGTGAGCATAAAGAGACTTCTCAAGATTCATTTGAGCCACTGCCACAGACTCTGCCCAGAGCTTACTTTATTGGTACACACACTTAGAAAAAGATATACATGATTGCTTTCAGAATGTTTTGTGATGGCAAAAAAGAAGGACGTAATTGGTTTCAGTTTAGGTTAATTATTTGCACTGGCAGGTCTTATTGTTGTAAGCCGTTCATTAGAATACACATCCAACACACGGAGCAAATGAGATGTGCTGCCAGTGCTTTGTTGTAGGTTTGCTTTTAAAAGACGCCTAAAACCAAGCTAGACCCTTAATGATACTCTCAGCAGCCTACATAATGGAACAAGTTTCCATAAATGAGGCCACAGCACTACAGCAGTGAGACAGGCCGGTGGACCGTCTTTTAGTATGAGAACACAACTAATTAGAAGAGCTGCACTTTTTATTCCCTCTCTAAAATATACTGTGCACTCTGATTTGATTATATTCCCCGGATTTTCTGGAGCTCGCAATACAAAGGATGTCCTCATCCTTACACATCTTACCATTGTTGCAGGCTGTAGTTCATGTCAAATGCTTATGATTCAAACTTTTCTTTCACAAAGCCTGATACTATTAGACAAGCTAGATTATTATATGTGTTTTTTTTGGCCTGTGATCTAGTTTGCGATGCCAACGGATTGCAGAGCTTTGGTATGGTGAAGAGATCAGCTGGAGGAGATTTTCTTTTGGATGCCTCAAGTATGAAGGAAGTAAATCCCCTGAAACATCTGTAACCACGTCCATTCCCTCGGTTGAACTCAGATTAGCCGTGTGAAAGACAAACACTCTCTTTCCATCAAGCCAATCCTGAAGGGTGTTCGTCCACCCTTAGCGGAACATTCAAATTAGTCTGAAAGAATTCCGTCCCAGGTGAGTTCACCAGAGGTGGCATTTCCCGTCTCTTTCCCAGCCAAAGCCTGCTTGTCTTCCATCTTACTTAGCCCTTCTTGATGGAGACTCAGGGTGCATGCCTTGCTAAGTGACAGGGAGTTAAATATACATTCACACTGTCTTGAGCAGCTGGCTAAGGTGACTGGGCAGCGTTACGTTTAATCGGTCAACATGGAGTCCCGTTCACCCTTCGACCAGGCATGATAACTAGTTTTGTGGGCATGGGAGAATGATCAGTTTCAGAGATCTCTGGGTAATTTCTGGTAAACTATCCTTCAGAACATTTTCTGAAAAAGTCAAAAAGGAAGGTTTTGAGTGAGGAACAGAAGGGTTAAAATTACTGAACGCTTCTGATCCTCCCTCAAAATGTTCCTTTTCAACTTTTTTGGAAAGGAAAGAAAAAGGTGCAGTGGTCTCTTATTTTTTTCCAGAGCTGAATATACTCACAAAACTGTCTCTTAACAGACTAACAATTACCTTAAGCTTTTTTTGTTATTCACTCTGGGCATCACTCCTCTCCCATATTTGTTCATGATTTATTGACAGACTAGCAACAGTGATTGGTGGTGGAAGCAACATTTCAGATTGAGCACAGTGGGTGTTGGAGTCTTAAATGGGGGAGCTGCTCCTTACTGCAGCACTTCACACTAGTTAAACAAATTCTTTATTACTAGTAGGATGATCTGGTTCCTGATTTAGGCTATTTCAAGTGTGCAAAATGGCTTCTGTCTGTACAACACATACCCTCTATCCCTATGCCAAAGACCAATTATGTTTGACATAATGTAGGATGAATAACAATAACATCTACCAGCTAGTGGTAAAAAGGGAGCAACTTAACCTGTACATTTTATTTAATTAAAATAACTTACCAAAATATGTCTATAGAACTTGGTGAATTATTTTAAGAACACTTCCTCAAATTCTCATATGTTCTCTCATATTCTATTGGTTTAATCTGTTTTTACTTTCTAGAAAATAAAGGCACATTCCTACATCCTGCATTAGATGACACATCTTCACCTTGATAATTGTTGCAAATTACATCAAATCTTCACCTTGATAGTTGTTGCATTATTACATCACATCTTCACCTTGATAGTTGTTGCATTATTACATCACATCTTCACCTTGATAATTGTTCCATAATTAGATCACTTCTTCGCCTTGATTATTGTTGCATTATTACATCACATCTTCACATTGATAGTTGTTGCATTATTACATCACATCTTCACATTGATAGTTATTCCATAGTTAGATCACTTCTCCACCTTGATAATTGTTGCATTATTACATCACATCTTCACATTGATAGTTGTTGCATTATTACATCACATCTTCACATTGATAGTTGTTGCATTATTACATCACATCTTCACCTTGATAGTTGTTGCATTATTACATCACATCTTCACCTTGATAATTGTTCCATAATTAGATCACTTCTTCGCCTTGATTATTGTTGCATTATTACATCACATCTTCACATTGATAGTTGTTGCATTATTATATCACATCTTCACCTTGATAATTGCAGCATTATTAGATGACATCTTCACCTTGATAGTTGTTGCATTATTACAAAACATCTTCACTTTGATAGTTGTTGCATTAATAGATCACATCTTCATGTTGAAAGTTGTTGCATTGTAATATCACATCTTCATGTTGAAAGTTGTTGCATTGTAATATCACATCTTCACGTTGAAAATTGTTGCATTGTAATATCACATCTTCACGTTGAAAGTTGTTGCATTGTTAGATCACATCTTTAACTTAATAGTTGTTGGATGATTAGATCACACCTCTTTGTTTTGGTAGTTGTTGCATTATTAGATCACGCATCTTCACCTTGACAATTGATAATTGGTATTTTCCCACCAGAGCTAAATAAAATTATGTGTAATCAACATTTTACATCTGAGGTCTAAGCCATTCCATTATTTTTCTATTCACCTCCAGTCAGTGTGATGTTAGCATCTATATTTTTTGTAAGGTTAATTTGTTAGATCATTTTGCTATTGGCTATGTAGTTGTAGGACCTAAGAAGTTTTCTCAAACAAGTAATGGAATCGTATTGCACAGATTATTTTGTATACAAGCAGTGTAATAAAAAAAATTATACAAATATTTTTCTAACATAATAACATTCAAGAAATGAACCTCATTATTCGTTCTCTAACAGTATGCTGTTCGTACTTTCATCTTTGTAGGCCAGCTGTTGGCATCATAGAACTGAAACAAGACAACCTTGTTCCAAATTGTGCTACTAGCACGAACACAAAGGGAACTATGGGTAAAAGAGTAAACAACCTGATGACATCACAATGTCTTGTTAAATGACAAATGCAAACAAGGAAAAATGTAAACAAGGAAAAAGCACTACCCATCCCTAACCAAATACACTGACAAACCCCGTGCCCAAAATCAATCAATTTTTATCTGTCCCGTAGTCGTTCATGTCTGTTGCATTTACCCAGCTCTATTTTTATCTATTGAAAACAACCAGATGGTCATTTTCTGTGAAAATATTTTGTTTGCACAGCACATCCTCTTTGCTCTTTGTACATGCAGTCCAATATAGCTGTAATGAGACAGATAATTGAGGATATTTTTTATTCAATGGCTAGTTAATTGGTTGCCACCAGTGTCTCAGCAAAGGTTAAACTGAAAGTTGCATGTCACCAATTACAATTCCAGCTGGCTTTGTTCATCTGGAAATATTTATGGCAAAAAGTCAATGTTTGGGCGACAAATGACAGGGCAGACGTGAACGCATTGCAGATCATGGCTGAAAGGGATGCATGTTGCATTCTCCAAAGCATTTCCTCTGACTTCACCATGCATAATCTCTCCTTTTTGAGTGTAGAATCAATGTTTGCATAATCAAAATCCTATTGACAGCACTCATCCTTTTCCCAGTAGCAGAAAAGAGGATGTGAACAGGAGAAGGGAAGAGAAATGAATGCATTAACATCCGTTCAGTCAGTCGACCAGATAACAAAGCTCCCCGGCTCACTGTTCACACTGCAGATTAGGTCAAGTTTTTACCCCTCTGAGCTTCTCTCCTGTAAATGACGAGTTTTGATGTGAAACAAGCAACATGTCAAAGCGAGTTGAAAGATGTAGGTATTTTCTGCCATGTCACAATGACAGGCCGCTGAATATTTGGGCCATTAGGGGCTTATTAGTGAATAAATGACCAGATGGTTCAGTGATGCACAGAGATGGACAGAACTGGATGCTACTAATCAGCAGTGTCTGTAGCTTGGTGTCAGATCACACGACATGGTAACCCATGGCAACCGAATAAAAGTTAACATTAGCAAGTCAATTTGAGATCTGGGTGCTGTAAACAGACTTCCAAACGGCCCTCCAGTCCTCTATGGACAGAAAGAAAACCGATCTTTTAAACCGGTTATGCATGCCTTTGTGCAATATATCATTTATCAGTTTTATTTTACGTGATCGTTAACACTTATACTTTCAGGATTTAAATGGACCGATCGTCATGGGAGTTGTTATTTGAATAGGACTTCCTCGCAACCTTTATTTGATTCTCCTATATCTTCCAATGTACCTAGTATTCAGTAGTCAAGAAACATTGAAGTAATTTCTTACAAATGATTATGTATGTTCTATTTGAAACATTACAATCATGTTTGCATATGTGTGGAATAGCATGTGTGGAAAACAGTGTACTTACTTCAAATAAACATTGTTTTTTAATATATTACTGTATTGATGTCAGGGTAAAATGCCCTACAGTGTTCAACCTACTACACCGACACCGGCTGTTTATTTTGGTTCAGAATCAACACAGGGAAACAATGTCCAGACAATTTGTATATTAAAAGATATTTGTCCAATACACTGTTTTAGCCATTATTGACTGAAATGTGGGGCTTTTTTATAAACAAGAACTCTTTCTGTACTGAACAGTCCTAGTGTATCTGTCTTGTAAAGAATACTGATCTGGTTCCACAATACAGCCGTCTCTTGAGTTCATTTGAGTTGGGGTGTTGTCGTGAAAGCCAAAAACTATTATATAGCTTGAACGTTTGTTCTCTAGTATCTGCCATTCATATATTAAACACACACGGAGGCTCCTTTTACTGTCTCCGGTTTGTTTATCTTTCGAGTGCTTCACTTTTTGTATTTTGTCAATACATTATTCAATTTCTGCTTTTGATTGCGCTGCTTTCATTGGTTGATTCTGAGATGCCCCTCTGTAGCTTCTTTACGGGAGGTAGTCTGCAAATTTCCACCCAGCCAAGAGTTTGTGTATATATCTAATTGGTGATGGGTTGTTCTGTGACAGATGGGAGAAATGAAAAGTGGAAAGGGCTTGCATTACAGCCAGCACAATGGACGGTGGGCTGTGTTGGAGTTGCATATGAATGTGGAGGTAAACACTCGGGGTCTCTTTAATTGTATGGTTTTGAGATTGTTTGCTCCAGACCTACAGTCGACAGAAACAGGCAGCTAGTTTAATGGATGAGAACGGCTGCATGGAGATGGCCTGTCACTTCTGATTGGTAGGTGCCTGTTCTGCAGAATAACTGATCATTGATTAGCTAAGACCCAACTATTTAACATGTGATTTTGCAGTCATTAGGTGTTAATGGAGAGTTCTATCAATTAGAGGCCTTAAGTAGTGTAAATATGGAATAGCGCTAGATGCCCTATTTGCTGCTCATTTGGCTTATTTATTGGAGAAAATACATTTATTAGGAAGTCCTTGCACAACAATAGAATGGGCATTGGTTCAAACAAGACAAATAAGTGTAAAGAAATTACAAATGTGTTTTTACAACATGAATAGGCTGAGAATATGATACATTGGGCATTGTGTGTAGATATTGCACTTTGACTTATTGATGTAACTGGGATATTTCTCAATAAACAAAAACATTTGAATAATTTATGCACGTATATTGTATCATCGTCCATTATACCGTTGAACAGCAGCGTAGGCACGGAAACATAAATATTGTGAACATTATCTAGGGTGGAAACAGTGGGATTCCATGTTATTATCCCACCCCCCATTACATTGAATGAAGCACATTGTTATTATTTGTCATCATATGCTAATTATACATCATTAATGTTAGACCTTAATGGCCCCAAGAGTGGGTAATAGGCTGTAAAGCTGAGTTGGTTGCTTGCAGGGAATCCAAGTCTCGGGGAAAGAACACATGCTAATGAAGGCGAGACCTTTTATCTTTGCAGATTAAAAGGGAAAAGATCACAACCCTCAAAATAAGCGTTTTGACATCTGTAATTGGAAGAGACAACAAGCTTTTGTTCCATTATAGGGAGCAGAAGGCGTCAGGCCGGGTGTATAAATCTCTCTAGCGAGAGCTTGTGCTCCCTGAGTGCCTCCAGTCAGTTAGCCAAATGAAATCTCACTGCTGCTTTCATGCTTTTAGCTGCACTTAGACAGAAGATGGAGTTAGTCCTCGCTCCTCGACTGCTTCCAAAGTACCCTGGAGTCTGTGATCTGGCTGCATGCATGTGTGCCTTTGGTAGCTTAGCAGTGTCAAATAAATGGATGCCCTTGTATGCTGATTTTGAACAGTGACCCCGCCAATTATTAGGGGGAGTTGTCAGAAGCCGTACCGTGTGAGGCCACTCTCGTTTCTAGTTTACTTGACAAAGACTTTGGGTTTCCTCAGGGAGAATATCTGACTATCTGACTTGCAGTATGGGCTGGTATTTGTCACTACACAGGGCTTTGCTGAAACACACAGTTTTTTAATATCACATGCCGAGATCCTGTGCAGGTTGCTTCTGGAAGAGTGAGTGCGCATCTGGCCTCCTTGGAAGGGCCTGGCTCAGAGCTGGGAGGAGCAGGAAGTGACAGCTGGTCCAGCGTAGCCCCATGTTTGACCCCCCAGCACTGTCTGTCCTCACGGGCGGACAGCGGAGCTCCGTAGCCACACGACATGGATACCATCCCAACGCCTGGCGGGAGGTAGCCCACCTCGGAGCCTAGGGTCACGCTGTCCCCACTCTGGGCTACGGGCGGAGGGTTAGTGGGACCGTGATATACAGCCCGGGCCAGCCAGCCTCCGGGCCCTCAGAGACCCAACAGGCTCAGAGACCAGGGGGCCTGCTGACGGGCCATTAGCTTTCTCTCTCTTCAGCTACTCAGAGGTCCTGCTACCACAGTGAGCTCTGGTGAGGTCAATAGGTAAAGGTGGATGACACTTGGCTGGGCTTTAACTAGGCCTCATCTACCCTAATGTACTGTTGTGAAAGTCTACACGCTATAGTACATCTTATCATCCACTGGTACAGGTACGTCGATATACTAATACAGACCGGTGCGTTAATTTGTACAGTTGAAAACATCCCAACGTATCTATTTACGGTCATTGGTTAAGTACGGCCATGCATGTGGCTGTGGAGTGAAATCCTCATTGTTAGTTTAAATGCAATTTATTTCAAAGCATGAAATCATATGACTTGGAAAGTTGCCGCCATTCATCTCCCCGTGCCTGTTTCATGAATATTTTATGTATGGAGGTAGGAAATGTTGATCAGGGAAAATTGTATGGAATTTGTCTCCATTATGCATGCTTATCATAATCACAGAAACATTATGCAGTAACGGAGTAGCAAAGCCTATGTGTCTTCAGGATGACATAGTGCACTCACAGAGGCATGGAGGGAAGGAAGACTCACTTCTATTGTAAATCATAACCAGATCTGTTCAGTGTACATCATACAACTCCTGTTCATCGGGTAATTTTACTCACAGTGCTATGCTACCACCTGAGAAAATTACAGGGGAAATGATGGTGCTAAAATGTCAGTTTGTTTAATTATTGCTAGTTATCACATTTACCTTCTCTTTGACTTGAACATGTATGTACTAAGGCTGTCCATGAGCGCCTGGGAGAAATGTGAAAGGTCAGGTGTCACTTTTAATATGACTAGGACGCCTCTAATAAAACTCTGTTGCGATATGTGTTGAATATGAATGCATTAATTTCTTAAATGTCTTTCACATTTCCGGGCACCTCAGCCTTTTTAACTGGGATAATTTGACAGCCGCCCCCAGTCTGGCTCTGACAGCTCGGAGGAGCTGGGGCTCAAGCACCTGCGTCCACCCAAGCATTAAACCTCAGATCCTGAACCCTCCTCACAAATGAACTGTCAGATCATTAAGGTGTGTGATGCAATATAATCTGTCTCAGAATTAGCATTGGTCGGTCCACATGGGCTTCTCAATGCTCTCTCCTGGACGACCAGCCCAGCTAGCCCCCTCGGAAGACCCCGGTTTGAATATGCATCTCAACTGCATTTCCATGAGGGACCCACGGGGAGTACAAGCAGAGAGCAGCTTTTGGCATTAGCATGTCAGGAGGGAAGGGTCCTTTTAGTTTTTGGGTCCCACTGCAGATGCTCTGGCCCACTTGTTCATTACGATTGCATTTCATCAGCTTGATGATGTCCACATGTCAATTGAGTGTGAGGATACTGCACACAAAGGGGCCTCTGGGAAAAGGACTTCAGCAGCTAATCAGCTGATTATCATACCTCAAATGGGCTACAGAGCTCAGATCCAAACGTCAGCCAGAGAGCAGAGGAGTGGAGGGGAGAGGTAGAGCAGACCGGCCCAGATACACTGCAGGCTGCAGGATGATTAAACTAGCCCTTTTATGAGCACACATAGAGGAATGCAAAGTGGGCAGAGGAAATTTAGTTGGAACAGAACAAATAAAACAGAACAATGAGAGAAGTGTGATCACACTATGTTGCTACCTTATGTGTAGTTAGCTTAGCTGTTGTTACCTTAGATGTAGCTACTGTAGTAACCTTTAGGGAAGTTATCTTATTTAAATGTACTTACCTTAAGGTGTTGGTAGTTTGGGTGTTGATACTTTGAGGGTAGTTATCTTAGATGTAGTTATCCAAGTTGTAGTTACCTTAGGCGTTGTTTCATTATCTCTGTGTTTTAGCAATGCATAGGGCACCGCGTGTAACCGTAAACCCTGTATCATCTGTACATTTCTGTCCGTTACCAGAAGACGCTTTGTTTGGAAGCTGTTAACAGCCATCCTCACAGTTTAGCAGTGTAATGAAAAGCTGTTAATTATTGTGCTCAATACATAATGTTGCATGATTGCATTGTTCATCGTTGCAGTGTTTATTGTGTTTAGCCGAAGCTCTGTTGGGACATTAGCGTTTGGTGTGTAACACATTCGCATGCATCGCACGTACAGTATGGTTTTTATTTATTCAGAGTCTCATTGTGGGGCTCATAATCCATCAACATCTTCCCCATTGCACATGCTCAAAGGGCACGTCTCGCTTCTCCTCCCCATGTGTTTGAATGGAGATACCCAAGCCAGCCACACACAGTGGAAGTCACAAGCGACCGGACGGACCAATTAGAAAGTCTGCAATCTGCATTGTTCTTGGAGCAAGAACGAATCAATGTGCTGAAGGCATATCCCCATCAGAAGACCTAATGATGTCTTTCTGGACCACAGCCTTGCACACTGCATAGTAATCTTCTGCTAATTAAGTTTCTAATGCTCAGGCAGGCCTCCGCATCAGCACTATTCCAGGGAGGACAGTGAACTTATTTATTTATCTCGCTCTGCTCCATTGTTAGTGCTATTATAATTAAGCAGAATTATTCAAATAGGAGAACCGGGTTTATTGGAATTAGTGTTGACTGTAAGCATTGGCCGGGGTTGTTTTCAATCATGAGGCCCAATTAATTCAAATTGAATGCATACCTCATATATCAGTCAGGAAAAGTGTTGCTCCTAGTCAGCTCCATGTGAAGCTCCTGGTCAATGTAAAGCTCCGTTCATACTCATCAACTGGAGCGGCACACACTTCACGTCTCTCCAGCGGATCAATAAGAGCAGCCATATTCTCTATGTAACGCCTTTGTGCTCCGTTCACTCATGTGGCCATATTAGGATAGTTCAATAAGCTGGATTCATCGCTGCAATCAGTGGGAGCGTAGTTAACGAGAGCGGGAAGGTGCGCAGGCACAAGGACAGATGGTGAGGATGTGGGACAGTGGCTGGGAGGGACCATGGGGTGGTGGAACTCAGGGGTCCACCTAAAAAAGATCAGCATCGTGCCTCTTCTACTTATCGAGGAGGATATTCTTTGTGTGACAAGTATACTGAAAGATACGAGCACCCGCTTTTCAAGGAAATACAGCAAAAGACTCTGCTAAGACTCTTGTCCGATATGTAGCGCATTCTGGTGTTTGTCAATCCAAACCTGATGTGTTTCCATTCTTCTTACTCCACGGTTTTGGCTCATGTTAATACAGTATTCGTTCACTTTTGCTTTTTTTTCAAAGGCGAAGTAACTTTTGGTCTTTGTCTTCTTCTTTCACAGAGGTTAGTAGCTGTCCACCTCTCCTGGCAGACTGTTAACTGACAAGCTTCTAGCATTTGGCAAGATGTTATCCAGCAGCCTAACTCATCTCTAGACCTGACAGCCCAGCACACCTGCCAAAGGAACTTCTTCTAAACTCTTCTATATTGCTGTGAGTGACCAGCTCTCAAAGCTGAGGCATGTGTTTCATGCCCCTCACAGTGGAAGATTTCTTCCCCTTTCTTTGATTAGACAGAGGAAGACAGTAGCAGATACTCTCATGGCTAATGAGACAATGGACAGAGGTTTTATTTATTTTCAATTTCAGGTCTCCATTTGTCTGTGAGTGCAGACACTGGAATTTGAAGAAATAGTAAAATACTTTATTAATGTCTTATCCTGGTTTACTATCCAAATGTTGGCACTTGGTAGAACTTAAAGGAAAATAGATGATATCCTCCTATACGGCCTCTGAATTGCGAAGCACTGGCATTAGCCTTAGCAACTTGAAGGACTCTCCATCTCCGATGGAGTGATGCAATTGGACACAGCTGAAGAGGTAGATGAGAACAATTAAATTTGCTCTCCTTTCTACCTCAGTGCCTAAAATCGTAAGGCCTTCTCTCTAATGCAGCCATGACCATGATAGATAAGCCTGGATAAGTCTGCAAAGCCTGCTTCAATGCAAGTGAGATTAGCACAGGGTGTCCCTCGGTGGAACCCCAGAGCACATGGGAGTGACCTTGGCCTTGGCGACAAGACCGCAAGCCACACTGCTCTCAGACACTCCAACACACTAGCCTACTCCATAATTAGCCATAATGGTGTCTGAATACAGGACAGGTTAATGAAATGTTGTCTAGATGAAGGAACTAAGGGCTTATGGGTAGAGAAAACAGCAGGGTTCTGCCAAGAGCCCGATGATAGCAATTTGCAGAGTGAGTTATTTCCCATAACCTCAATGCAGCGGTTACTCTGAGTGTGTTGTGTTCTTAAATGGGGTATAGTGTTCTATTTCCCATCCATTAATATGCATGGAACAGCTAATGAGGCTGAACCAACTAAGATAATAAGATTCTGGTGCTGCTGCATCACATTCTGCATTAATGCTGTGTGACTTGGTGCTGAAGCATTTGTCTCCGGATTCCTATGGACACGGGCAAAAATGGGACTCGGAAGAAATGTGCTCATTGGAACATGGATGCAAGATTTTGATATGTATTTTACAGCAATTGCTTGCCTGACATCATTGAGGAAGGAAGCCTTTTATTGACTGAGCATTAGGTTGGGTTTTCTTGGATATGACGATACATAATTAGCACATTCATTTAATTTTTTCACTGTTTACAACTGTGTACAGAGGAACAAAATACTGAAGTAACCATTTCATCAGGGCGTTATACTTGTAATTGATCTTTGATGTACAACCCTGTTTCCAAAAAGGTTGGTACACTGTATAAAATGTAAAGAAAAAGAAAAACAGAATGTAATGATGTGCAAATAATTCCAACCCTATATTGAATAGAAAATAATGCAAAGACAACATATCAAATGTTGGAACTGAGAAATGTTATTGTTCCTTGAAAAATATATACCCACTTAGAATTTGATGCCAGTAACATGTTATAAAAAAGCTGGGATAGGGTAACAAAAGACTGGAAATTTGTAATGTTTGTAATACTAAAAAAACATATTGGAAAATCTCACCCCTAATTTTGGTAACAGGTCAGTAACATAACTGGATATTAAAAGAGCATCCCAGAGAGGATGAGAAGTTAAGATGGAGATGGGGATCCACAAATGCAAGTTAAAACTCTACCATGCAAAGAAGAAAACATATAGAAACAAAATCCAGAACCACCTTCTCTGAGCCCGACCTCATTTAAGATGAGTCATGGACACAGCGTTCTCCAGACTAAAGAGGAGAGGGACCATCTGGCCTGTTATCAGCACACACAGTTCAAAAGCCAGCATCCGTTATGGTATGGGGGTGCATTAGTGCACATATCATGGGTGGTGACTTGCTCTTCTCTGAAATCACCATTAATGCTGAACAATATATACAGGTTTTGGAGCAACATATTCTGCCATCCAAATGTATTTTTCAGGGAAGGCCTTGCTTATTTTAGCAAGACAATGCCAAACCACATTCTGCACATTTTACCACTGCATGGCTCCGTAGTAAGAGTTTGGGTGCTAAACTAACCTGCCTGCAGTCCAGAACTGTCACCCATTGGAAACTATTGACGCTTTATAAAATAAAAAAAATATGACAAAGGAGACCCCAAACTGTTAAGCAGCTGAAATCCTGTATTTAGCAAGAATGGGAAAACATTTCACTTTCAAAACTACAGCAATTGGTCTCCTTAGTTCCCAAACGCTTACAGAGTATTACAAAAAGAGATGATGCAACACAGCGGTAATCATGCCCCTGTCCCACCTATTTTGAAATGTGTTGCTGGCATCAAATTTTAAATGGGCATATATTTTTCCAAAAACAATACAATTTCTCAGTTTCAACATTTGATATGTTGTCTTTGTGCTATGTTTAATTAAATATAGGGAGAAATTGATTTGCACATAATCTAATTGTTTTTATTGCATTTTTCGCAGCATTCCAACGTTTTGGAAACAGGGTTGTATATGAGGAGAGTAATCACAAAGGACTGATCCATCAAAAACTATATATATATATATATATATATATATATATATATATATATATATATATATATATATATATATATATATGACAGCAATGAAATGACAGTAAATATTCACCTAGAAATCGGCTGTGAAGCAAAGGACTATCAGGTTGTTGGATGTCATTAAGCTTTACTATAAACATAACATCCTCTTTGAAGGGAGAAGCTAGCATTTTTCTTTGCCAGATACTGGCCTCTCACTGTCAGCAATTTTCCGCACTGAAGTGAAGCTGGTGCGTTAGCGTTGTCTTCTCTCAGTAAATAACGTGTCCTCATTCAGTCAGCATGAGGAGACAGAGCATTTGACTACAATGGGCTATTATTGGCTATCATTGGTTTGAAACAGACTCTCTGGAGAGACTGTGGGACTTCTGTGAACTGGAAATGTCTGCTTTTCATTTCTCTGAAGGAACCATTGCGTTTCCACATGTTTTTTGACCTTGCTAAAATGACACAGATCTGTTGAAACAGAAGCTGGATGCGGGTGCACTGACACTGGACTACCCCCCCAAAATGGACCAATCCCCCACTCCAACTGGAACATGTCATTCTCATACTCCTTATATGGACGCGACCAGGCTAAAATGGACCCCTCCTCTTCCTCCCCCTTGTGACCCCCCCTCCCGATATGTATGTTTTCCTCTCCATCTAGCCAGACCCCTCTGCCCCGCCTTTCTCAACACGTCTTTCTCCCCTCTTGCCCCCTCCTCCCCCAATCCTGGACCCTTATCACCCCCTCCTCGCCCCTACCCTGGACCTCTTTCCCCCATTCCCTGGACTCCTCTTTCTCTCCCAGCATCCCCCCTACCCGTGACCCCTCAAACCACCCTTCTCACCCTACCCTGTACCCCATGTATCCCACTCTTTCTCTCCCTTATCCTGAGAACCTCTCTACCTCTCCCACTCTGGCTGGAACCTCCTGTCCCCGCCCTCCCCTCCCCCCGGCTGGACCCCTCTCTCCTGTGCGGGGCCCGGCTGTCAGGGCCTCTCGTGTGAGTGCGGCTGCTGTGATTTCCTCTGGGCCATCAGGTGGGCTGCTGCTAACTAGCCAAGCCTGAGACAGGGTGACCTCAAGCCTCAACATGATGGGTCTGAATCAACAATGTGTTCGCCTAAACAGGGAGGGAGAGACCAAACAACTTCGAAGGCTGCCAGGAAGTAAACCCCACACCCCTGCATCCCAGAGTTGTTTATGTACCTGAGGAAATGCTACAAATAAGTGTTCAAATCTTCTCCCGAATCTTCCGTGCAATTGATAGCTGTGATCCAGAAGTTTTAAAGTCAGATGTTTTTGTGTATATTTATCACATGGTTTTGTTGCAGTGGTGATTCGCGGTAGGTGAATTGTAAATCAACTAAAGTTGCTTGAACTGTCATTATAGCGATCATTAACACTAGTGATATCATCAGTGCATGGCAGGTACTTCATTACCGGATGCTTTGCTCTGTTTCAGAGGCCCTGATGTATTTTTCTCTATCAGGACAATTTCTAGTGTAGGCAAACGCCATATTAGCCTGTCTGATTACAAACAGCTCAGCTATAATGAGTTTCTCCAGTGCCACGCTTTGCAATGGAACTCATTAAGGCTAATCATACTGTAGTATGAGTTTTAAGGAGGATTTTATACCCATGCTTTCTCTTTCTAATTGATTTCGTCTGCAATAGGAACCTTTAAATGGGTCGGATTGGTTTGCTCTAATAACAAATGTCATTCTGAGAGTCAGTAAGATACATCTGGTTACTTTCACATAGAAATAACCCGCAAATATCTTAGAGATTTATACACATTATCGTACCCTTTGTTTTTATAAATCACAGTGTCTATTGTGTACTGTGCACAAGGGTAGTTAACATTTGAAAAGCTTATCCGATTTGATGATGGCGTTACTGAAGAGCTGAGTCTTGCCGCTATCCCCCTGTTCTCTCTCGGGTCCTCCTCTGCTCAAAATGTTTCAAACTTTTTCGCCCCCCCCCCGCTATTCCCTGGAGCTACCCTCCCCCCCATCATATCTGAAATGCGCTTACAGCAGTCAGTGGCCGTCTTTTGCTTGAGAGCTCTTTGCCTTATGCTTCCATCAGAGGAGTGTAAGTCTCACAGATGCACTGCTTAACAATGCCATCCCCCGCTCCCATCAGAAGGCGGAAGGTTGTGGAGCTGCGCCCCACAGAATAAGGGGGGCAGGTCCCCTGTGATTGGCGAGAGCTGAACATCGATGCCAGCTTCCATCTGTCATGATAGCCTATCTCTGAACCTTCAATCTGTCAAAAGCTTGCAGCCTAGCTGAAGGCTCCAGGAGATTTGGCGTGCTAAACAGATTTGACAACAGGCATTATCACTGTAAGGGGGCCGGACGAAGAAACGCCATCAACGTGTTAATTGTGGCTGGAGATGTAAACTGTCACTTCTCATCTCATTTAACAGTCGCTTTGCCATTTTTTCCACAGCCCTCATTTTCCTCTCTTTACAAAACATAGGGGAATGTGTGGATAAACACTCACACCCTGGGGTGGGTACGGACCATAAGTCTCCATACAGAGGTTTTTAGGTGGGGTTTGCCCTTGTGAATCATCTTATGGTAGAATGTAGGCAACACTGTCTATGTAGCGCTGGGTTCAGGAGTCCCTCATGATGACTGCTTGTAGTAGCATAGGCCATAAAACTCAATTCTGCCACAACAGCTTTTCTCCCCCTCGTACTATTAAGCACAGACTTAAAAATTCTATACTGACTGGAATATTTTACTAGTGAAATATACATTATGTCAACCTTTGTATAATCACTTGGCAGTATTGTGCGTTAATAGTTGTTTTTTTATTACTGTATTGTTGTCCTTACCTTGCTCCGTTCATCCAATGATCACATTAGTGTGAATTGCCACAATTAATGATGAAAGCAGCCCATTATGTGTAACCAGTCCCCTGACAGGCCTTCATGGTGATGGTTGGTTTAACCCCCAGGCTGTGCTAATAGGATCTAGCAGCAGGTGACTGGTAACGCGCACACACACCCCGCTGACCTCTAACCCCCAGAGACAGCCCCCCTGGCTCAAGTAGTCCTCTCAGGCCCCTGTTATTGACGCTAGCTATTGTTTGTTTGTCTGTATGTTTACTGTATTTATCCTGCCTAGCATATAGAAGCAGGTCGGTATGACGAAGCCAGTCAAGGCTGACTCTTTTCCGGGTGTTTTCTCTGTAGAGTCAGTATCTACACATAAATATGCAACGTCCAATGCAAATACAGCCTGGGCTAGTAGACACAGACAGCAGGGGCATGGTGGAGATGACAGACGACGGCCAGACGAATAGGCCGTCCCCCTGTACTCAGGTCAGCTCACAACAGTGATGTCAGACGACACCACAAAGCTCCGTTTAGAGGTTTTGTGTTGAATGTCATTGGGATATTTTTCATTCATTGCTATTGAAAGTTGTTTTACTTACAATTGAAGAGATAAGTTGACTGGGGACGTATTTTAATGTACGGTGAAGACCTCACATATTTAAGTAACAGCCCAGTAAAAAGCTTACTTATACTGTTCATAATATTCTGTTAACACAGTGTTAAATCATGTTTTTGATTGGTTCTATATTTGTGGCCAAAACATAAACCGGAGATAAGCATGATGTCATAAGTCTAAAGAAGATGAGCTTGCCAATCAAAGGTCTAGAAAAGGATGAGCTTGCCAATCAGTGTTGCAATACACTTACACTATTCCTGCACAGGCAAACATCTTGTTAGCATACTCAATTACTACTATGGGAAAAAGCTAACATGCACTTTCATAAATCATTATTGTTCTTAATTAATTGAATTTTGGAAACATGGGAAAGTATTATTATTATACATTTTTGCTGTGATGAAAAAAGTCCACTCCTTTTTGACACACAGTAAAGTGCACATTAGTCTCTGAGAACTGACTAATGATAAACCTATTAATTATGGTATGGAGGTGACTGAGGTGATCATGACTTTTTCAACAATCTGTCATTATTTCACTGGCAGAAGACCTTGCTGAGCTCTCCACACATCAGCAGAAATGGCTTGTGTAAAGGGCTTCCATTATGTACGGACAGTGGAGCTGTCAGAGCCATTGGTACAGCCAGGTGAGGCCATGGTGTCACCCCGTCCTTCCCTGTCCATCAAGAGGCTGGCTGCTCTCTCAGCGTGTATCCTTTTATTGTATGTCCGTCCTGTTGTCTCTTCTCTCCACAGATCACCACTGAGGCCATCCATTTCCACGGCTACGCTGATGGGGAGACGACGCGCTTAGAGTCTGAACGGCGGTTTGTTCAGGCTCTCAGAGCAGTGAGGCCGTGGAGGCCAGGGAGGGGATGGCTTTGTTATCCCAGTAATTAAGGACATTGAGGCTCTCATGCAGGGCTTGGACAGGATGTGGCAAATGACCGTATCTTTCGGTGGAAAAGCTGCTCCCTCTCTGCTCTGTCCGTCCTCTGGGGACCTCATCATCTTCCCTAACAGTCAGAATGGGATTTTGTACCCTCTGTTCCCTCACCTTTCTCTTTCCTTCTCACAGTCTGGTCCTTCCGACTTCTCGTTCTCTGTCTCTTCCCTCTGTCAACCTTCCAGTTGTTGGCCTATTCTTTCACCATAACATTTCTAGGAACCTCCTATCTTCGGATGTTTTTTAATACCCTGTTTGAGTTTCATTTATTTCATTGACAATCGTTGAAAAGGGGCATAAAAAAGTAAAACACAAAAGAAAAGTCATAGAATAAAAGATTACATTATAAAAATATAAAAAATAAAATACAATAAATATAAAACCCCCACTTTTCCCACAGACTCATGAGCCCCTCCTTCATCCCACCATCCCAAACCAGCCATAGACCTGCCCCCAACCCCCCACCACTCGAGTGATGGACCAGCACACGCTATTTAATTTTTCCCTTCCTACTACAGAAGCACTGCCTCTGAGGACAGCTCCTTCACTGGAGTACTTGCTTTTACTGGGTTGTGTGGTTGTACCACCTAGCTATCTAAAGATGACTGCACTAACTTTATGTTGCTCTGGATAGAAGCATCTGCTAAATGACCAAAATGTCAGATTTTATGCAACCATCAGCAGCAGAATATACTGAATTATTTTTAAATAGTATTTTGCAATTCCCAGATACATTTATTTGAGGGGAATCACAGTTTTGTTTCCCAAATCCTCAAGATGCTGTAATTTCTTTTTGGTCAAGATGTGACTATCAGAAATAAATTTCTTGTTAGGTGGTGGTCAGCCATCCCAGAGCCATTCACTGACCTCTTCTCATTTTGCTTTGAAAGATTACGTCGAGGGCAGTTTCACAGGTGTCATATAGACAGGATATATGTTTGCTTGATGTTGGCCACATTTCGAAGTACTAATTAAACATAGAGGGCACTATCAGTAATCTCCAAATATCTGAAGACAGCGTATCTAAGAAGGTTTTACCTTAGTCAATAAAACTAGGCAAAATACCATCTAGATACAGATCCCATTAGCTTCGAGTTTTGAAAGGGCACAACATACGCAGTGATTCTGCGAATTTTTTCAAGCACTAAAAACACTGAAGCCGTGTTGAAAGATTATTTTCAGTTAAAACAGTTGTTGATAATTCACTCTATCTAGAGAGGAACATGAGGCCCCAGAGATAAATCCCCTGCTGTGTTCAGAAAGCCAGGGCCACAGTGACTGGATAGACGACAGACAAATAGGAAATGGTAATTTATGTGTAAACCTCTATCCTGAGAGATCCTGGGAAAGACAGCCCAACAAGCCCCACTGAGGCCACTGGAGAAATATTTTGTTGCTCGGAAATCACTGCATAATGTCTGGGAAAAGGGATATAATGCCTTACCTCCCCTTTTGTCCCTGCCTTCTTAGGAATCAGTGCTTAGGCGAGGACCGAGGAAAAGGTGCCCCTCACGACAAGCTAGGGCTGCAGCAGCCTGGCGAGAGGGAGAACACTCTGGGGTTTAAAAGTACCCAAAGCATCCTGGGTAATTAGCCATTACGGCGCTGTCACAGAGGGTTCTGCAGTCAATACAGAGATAATTTGGGCAATGGTGAATGACAGTGCTGTCCAGGCTTTTGGGATGATCAAGGACAGATACAGCTGCACCAGGCATCTGTCAGGCCCATGAATCACTCCTCCAGCCAGCAGCTGGGTGACTGGAGCAGAGAGAATCGCTGGAGAGGCATGTGCAGACACACAAATAAACATGTTCTCCGCTCCCCTCGCCACACCGGGAAATGGCTATTAAAGGGCTGCCGGTGGAGAGCATCGGGTGGAAAAGCCTTGTTACCTCCGGATGGCAAATGAATGACATTGGAAATAAGGTGAGGAATAAGAATCAGACCAAGGGGACATTTTCTCCTGTTATCTCCTCCAGTGTGTACAAATAGAAATAAAGCAGCAGCAGACATGCAAAATAGCCTTATGAAATAAAAGCAAACCATCACAAACTACATGGCAAAATGCTATAACTAAGAAAAAAATGAAACGTTGATATTATGAAGGCCCCCTTCAAACGGAGTCTTGGTGTATGCGTAGGCCCAGTTGAAGAACGTATTGTCTTATCAAATATTGCGAGAGACCTGCCTATGCCATATGCTGGCTGTGTGGCCTTGATGGGTTAGATAATAGCTGCAGTAGTCTGAAATGGCATTGACATTTTTATTCTTTATGTATTGAACACAATGGAATGTAGTCTGTAGTGACACGAAGAGTCTTTGGTGCTGAGATATTCCTGTTATTAGAGGTCAGCTGTATTCAGATATCCTAGGTTGTGTTGGAGAGTGTTTTTCCCCCTTTATAATGAAAGTCTTACCTTATTGCAGTATATTTAATCATATCTGTAGAGTCTCCAGCTCTGGGACTGGGGGCTCCTTATTATACTTTAATCAATATCTCTCTCCCAATGTTAACACAATGCAGCCCCCGCTTGGCAAAGCTACAGTGTACGTGTATAATAGATAATAAGGTCTGGGAGATGACTAGGGATGGCTGCCGCTGGATTGGAAACACTGTTAATGAGAGAGAATAATTATTCGAATGTGTTATGTTATAAAACACTTGCATGCACACCAGTTGGCATTTTGTTTGTAATTCTTTTACTGGCGTGGCGTTACTCTGAGCAAAGCAGTCAAGTGTGAATGACATTGTGTATGGCCCTCTCTAAAACCCTTGTCAAGCCCATTCATAAACAACTTGAATCCTGCCAGGAGCTTATTTAATCAGGTAGCATTATGGTATGGCGGTGACCTAGCGCACCACCTCGGAAAAGAAAAGGCAGTAGTAGAATAAGTCACCTTCCTACAGCGTAATTACTGCCATTCGTCTAAAAATGGCATTAGCTTCATGATAAAGACAGCGAAACTGCCTATCCATCATCCATACAATGACTATGTAGATGCACAACTGTGACAGTCAATTAAAAATGAAATATACCACATTATTTCTTCTTTTAGTGGAATGCTTATATTCAATTTCAAATATGTAAATACCTGGCAGGGATTCAAAGCTGTTTTCCAATTTATTTTCCCATTTCTCTCCAAAGTGAAACACCATAAAGTGTGAATATTTACCTGCCATTTACCATAGCTGGTGGCTTCTCCTGCGTGACTGCTGAATGACCACATTTAGAATTCCTCTGGGATCCATTCTCATATACACCTCTATAAAGGGAATTTGCAGAAAGGAAAAGGAACATGTTATATCGGTCGTTTGCTGTGCCAGTAGATTTTCTTTCAGGCTGTATATTAGATGATAACTTGTTGTCCATTATCTCTGCTGAGATAAACATTTAAATGCCCTTTAATTAGTGTGTCCTTCATTTCTGTCGATAGGCCGTTGGTTTCCACTCAGAGATCTCATGACTCTTAATTGAATTGGTTTAAGTGGAAGACAATTGGAAAGGTCCTGTCATCTGTCACTAGAGTGGAAAAAGCTACCAAATGTGTCCTTTTGTTCAACATTCCCCTAAAATACATTGTATACTTGTGCAGTAAAAATCACTTGGAAGCCTTTTAGTAATGTAAAACTTGGGAATCTCTGCAAGAAGATATAATATTTATTTTCTATACCACAGGAGCAAATCAGCAAAGAATGTGATGTATATTACGTCTTCAAACCCAGGTCAGAGGAGTCTTCGTGCAAAACATATGTACATATAAACTGTTTTACAGTGACTCTGACAGTGCCAAGGAAAGAGTTTGCTATATTGTGATATTCTTCCTAAGCGGAGGTCAAAGTAATGTCTGAAGTTAAACAGAGGTGTTGAGAGCTCGAATAAGTCGAGGTAGCAAACGGATGAGCCATTAAAAAAAACTTTCAAATGGAACTTAATGTCCCTGTTCTCTTGTACAGTGTCTCTGGCGTGGGTGAAACTTTCTGTCCTAATTATCCATTTCAGCCTGTCTGTTTCACATCTCCTACACTACCTCATTATCCCCCCGGCCACCTCGCAGTCTGCTCAGTGTTACATTAGTAAAATAGACCCTTTGATTTGTCCTCAACAGGATAGACATTCGGGAGAAGGAATGGAGATAGAAAAAGAGGGCGAGGGATGAAAGTTATTTGTGGGCTAGAGTGGAGCCTGGCATACTAAACTTATTGACTGGCAATTTCATGCTCTGCTTTCTCCAGAAAACAACGTCTGATTTGAGGGTAGGCTGTTTATGTAGCGATGCGACTGTTTCCATCTTTACTGTGTCTGATACGGGGAGGATGTGAAGTATCTGTAGATGGATGAAAAACAGGGAAACATCTTTGAATCACACACATTATAGTAAAACCCTGCATGAATGCAGTCACTCCTCCATGTGTTTGTTTCGGATACCAAGACAACTGTGATAATAACCCATCTGTATTTTTTTCATTATCTGGACAAATCAGGGATCCCAGTATGGGCCATCTTAAACCCACTTGTTCTGACATTAAGTCAGGCTTATTAAAGTACTGTATAGTTGTGTCTTCTTGGCCATAATACAGCTCAAAGTGACAGCAATAAGAGGCTGATCATATCGGGTCACTAAGAGCTCCTGCCTCCTCCTTCCCTAATTAAAGCTACACATCCCTCTCTCGTCTTTGCATATTGTGCGGCTGGGACATTGATACTCATTATTTCTTAAGTCTAAACACCAAGACTCTGTCAAGAATGCATCCATCACAGGCGAGCTGCTTGTAGTCAGCAGAAAGAAGACTCGGCCCTGTCAGCATATTCTACAATTTGCAATTTTCGACGGCGTCGTGACGTGTTTTTATTGCTGAAGATCACTTTCAAATGTGGAGATCATGAGGACGCTGCCTTGTAAGCCCTCTCTCCTGGCCTCTGCTTTAACGACTGTCATTAACGGGGCTGCATTAGCGCCTCACCTCGGGAAGCAGCGGCGCGCGCATTTGCGTGTGGTTAATTCGGGAGGGCGCTGTGATGTGAGAGGCGTGCCATGAGTCCCGCTACCGCCCGCCTGGCAAGCCCTCCCGCTCTGTTCTTAAGTGCGCCAGGGCCTATTCTTCCATTCATTATGTGCCTAAAGCTTGAGTTATTCTCTCCTTGGTGCGGGGATGAATGTTATTAAAGGCGCAGTGGTCTGACACCGCTCTAATGAAAAATAGGTTGTTTCTGAAGGTTACGTCGCCAGCCAGCTCAGAAATGCCTTCTTCATTTTTCCTGTTCTAACACTGGGCAGTGTAATTCCCACCTCCTGATAGATCTTTTCTCGTCGGGTTGTGTGGCTCTGTGTTGCCGGAGCCTCATCATAAACAGACCTTTACTACCCTTCTGTCTGCTTCTCCGTGCTCAGCAAAGGGCCAGGCTGGACTGTTTGGCACATCACAGAACCGGGCTGCTGGAGTGTTTTGGAATGGGGGACCGCCCTGGGCCTGTAATTAAGAGCCATTGTTTTGTTTCTGTTTGCTGCAGACCTGGCTGAACATAGTCGGAGATCACTCAATGAACTGTCCCTAGTATCGGCCTTGACATCACCAATTGAATTTGCTCCTCAAACGAACATCGAAATAATTTCAAAGCACCAACCTGCCACTGTTTTCCATCGAACTACTGGGTGAATGAGAAATCCAGAAAACACACTCACACACTGGCATTATAAATGGAGGGAAATTCACATTGTGCAGTTTGCGTCCTGGTGACGCAGAGTTTCGTGGGAGACACCAAAAGAAGTGCTCAGCCAAAGGCTTGGATTGCTGGCTGTTTTTAAGGGCAGTCAGAAGAGGCAGGTCATGCTGAAGTTGACCCCACCCGCCTACACTGACACTCCCCAGCCCTGGCCCCTCCTCCTTCTCCCTCGGCCCCGCCAGCCATCCAGTCTGACTTATCCACATGGGAGGCCGGCGCGGCTACCAACAGAGCCGGGGTGGGCTTGTCCATTCCGTGCCCTTTCCTCCATCGGTTTTCAGGCGGTGACCCTGTTCAGATACTCTTCATTAAAGACGAACAATGCAAAAATCTTGACATTGGCGAAGTCATATTGAACATGACACCCACCGTGGTTTTAAGATATTACGGGGGGAGGGGCCGCTGTGGGCTTGGGCTAAATTACTATCAAGGACACAGAGTATGTATCTTCCTCCGGCAGTCCCACCTCAATGTATTGATTATTTATCACACCCAATGTTGTGGATATGTTAGCGGAGCGCATGCCTTCTCCGTTTTCTCATACAACCAATCAAACTCAAATGAAACATGAATAACACATCACAGCGGAGACCCGCTCCGTAAGTCGATGACTGAAAAGTTCCAGCAACACGGGATGCTGAGTGATTTACATCCGAATGTCTGAGCCGGAGCCCCAGTGTGACCAGACAGGCCAGTGAAGATCACCTCCAGGTAAAGGGATCCATCATTACCCAGTGACTGGTCGTGACAAGGGAAACCGATGTGTCAAACCACAGCAAACAAGTCCTCGTTGCCCGTTTACATTCCGAAGGAACCAAAAAAAACATGTAGCCCATGGTACGACGCTGCTATTTTTGAATGTGCCTCTTAAACCTTCGCTCTTTGCCGGTGGCTGTCACTTTTTTCCTTGTTAGTTGCCATGCGCTGGCTGTGGCTCAGTCACAGACCCTGCTGGGATTTGTGACATCACGCCGACGTGTTGCTGCCACTATGGTAAAGTCTGTGTGAGTTTGCAGCGTTGCGCGGCGCCGGCCGTGTTGTCGCAACACCCAGCCCTGTCTGACACGCAACAGACCCTAAACGCAGCTGTTTTGGGGTCAGCCACAGAGACCTTTAATGTCGGGCCGCCACTTCTTACTGGACATAAATCACGGCAGACATCAGAGTCCCCCAAAAGCAGCAGTATGTGGGTGTTCCCCTGCCCGAAGGGCATGAGTTACAGTCTGATAGCCGTGCCTCGTCACTTTAATGGCCAATCTATGGAACCTGGATTTAACCATGTTTGGGGCTACCACCCAGGCAGACATGTTCAAAGGAACTGCGGTGAAAAGACCTCATAGACTTGTCTGTTGGCTTTCTTGAAAGCCCCTATCACAATTCATACTATTCTCTAGACGCTGAGAGCCAATCCAGCACCATTGCAATTGACACTTACGGTAACTAATCCCTTGAACTGTGGAGTAAATAAAAAAAATGATGTCCTCTGTTCATGGACAAAACAATGACATGGCATTAAGCACCTGGTTAACATTTACAAGTTAGGCTGTGATTGTGTGTACGGCACCTGTGGAGCGTTTAAAACACGACCTCACATCCTCTCTGCGGTCCGTCAATGCGCTTTGTTAGGGTTGTTTTTGAAGCTGAGACTCCACTTGTCAGATTATGCCACATTTCCATTTGACTTTCATAAGCTGTATACGCTTCAGAAATTGTGGCAATAGCTTCTCTCTTGTGCAAAGGCTTTTACATATGTTGTGTTTCTGGAAAGTGCTGCCCCAGTTATAGCAATAATTTAAAAAACAATCCCACAAGGATATATTAATATTTTTTATACCGTGTTTTTGTTTCCCCTTTCGTGTTAGATTTTCTTTGTACATAAAAATGGGTCCGCACATAAGAACCGAATGAAATGAAAATGTAAATGCAAAGAGAAAACATAAAGAATAGCATACACTTTTTGACTTGCTTTCATGCTTTACCACACTTTCTGTGTATCTGCTAGTATTAGCATTGCCAGAGTGTCAAATTCATGAACATTTCCTCCCATTATTATTAAAATCTCAAGTCCGCCCAGGAAACATGGAAGGGCCTTTACTCTGAATCCATGTAGGGCTTGTGCTTTACACAAAGCTCCCTAATTATGTGTTTAATGGGGACAATATTGTTTCCACGTGGGCTCTTATTAGTGGTTGGTAGGTGGGTCTCGGGTTCAGTGACTGGGTCTATTAGGGAGGGCCTCTCATAGGGGAGGATGAAGCAAATGCATGTAAAGAAACACTGCGTGAGTCCTGTTCAAAGGCACAGACGATTCCTGACTGGATTAACATTTATTGACCATTTAAGCTTGCTTTTTTTTGCTCCAGGACAAAGATTCAAACTTAATTGCGGTGGCTGTTCCACCAACTGATCACCAATGTGCCAACAAAAGCCTCACTAATAGGCGCTTCATTAAGGATTAGAAAGTCTCTACTACAAAACAAATTAAGCATGCTCTGATCTTAACCTATAGGTCGAACGGCATTACAGCAAAGTTTAAGCTGTTAGATGGCTGAAAAACTTATTATGGGTTAGCGCTGAGCTAGCACTTTGGTATTGATTTTACGATAGCTAGGTATGATGATTTATGGAGTGCTTGTGTCAGTATAACAAGCTGAAGGACACACAATATCATCTCCAACATCATTAAAATTCAGAAGCCTCCAGAGCTAGCTCATCAAGTACTGTTCACTACCTTGACATTTCATATAGATAGGTAGATACAGACAAAGGTATGGATACAGCAGGAAGCACACATAGGTTGTTATTATTATTCTGGCATATCTTTAGAGGATATTTCAAGCGTCCTAGTTTTAAACAGGACCGCATACAAGACTTTGCTAATGTGTTATGTGTGCTATTATATTTATATTTGATTTAGGTGAAATCTATTTGTTACTTTTTTTGTTGTATCACTGGGTTTTGTATATAAATATATTTAAGGTGCATAGTGCTCTGATCACTCTGTCTCTCCACCGACCAACGGCTCTGGCTCTGCCTGTGAGTCAGCCTGGTTCTCCTGACAGCGGCCAGTAACTTCTATGGTACACTAGAGCCCCCTGTGGGCACATGATAGAACTACCAGCTGAATTAGTTTGTGCAAGAGGCCAGGGACTTTTTAATGGCAAACATGTCCCACCTTCATTTTCCTAATTTATTTGTTTTTGCATGATTTTGCTTGCTCATTAGAATGATTATTTGTTCATGCAAAATGCAGATCAACCCTTTAAACGTTTATGTGCATACTCATTATAGTAGACCTTATAAATGTGATTAATGTAATATTTTCTGTTACTTAGCTACTGTACATGTGCAATGCAATAAAAAAAATCTATGGTTAAAGAATGGCAATGCCTTTTTTTGTTACTCAGTACTTTTGTTGAGAGTAGACAGGTGTGATAAAAGCGAACAGACTCTTTTACTGTTAAACTTACGTATAATATCTGTTTTCCACAGAACGATGTATGGTTTTCAAGCTGTTAAGGACTGTCACTCAATTTATATCTCACTAAAGGTAATCCAACGCCATTGTTTTTGCAATTTTCTATGAATATGATTATTTGTTTATTTATCAATTCTTAGAAAGAATTTTACCCGGTTTAACTGCCAACATCACAAAACATCACAAAACAGTAAATACAGTAAATGGATTACTTCTTCAAAATCATCCCCTTATTAACCTAGCGATTAGTTCAGTGGTATCCCAGACCCCATTCCCACACCAACCACCCTCAAAGCCCCACCCCAATGAGGAGACTCTCAGAGTACCATATCACTGAGGGCTGTCCGTGGATCTGCCTGTAGGATGTGAGGAGTGTGCCCGGGCCTGTCTCTCTCGCTCTCTCTCTCTCTCTCTCTCTCTCTTTGTCTCGGATTCCTCTGGATCAACCCCCCTCCTGGAACCCAGATTCTCTCCATCATCTCCTCCGGCCGAGAGAGGTGTGACCGGCCGTGGCAGGGGCAGGACTGTGTGGGCGGACATGCTGGGCACTGGCAGCCTACTCCGTCTGCCACTGAGTAATGCGAGGCAGAGATAGAATCCCCCCCCCTTTAGAGGGAGACGGGCCAGAGACAGAGGCAGGCATTCCTGCTGTGACTTGGCGCACCCCACTGGACAGCTGGAGACTCAGGGAGCGGCAACACTGCCAAACATGCCCAACGGAGAGGGGGGAGGTGCTGTTAATTCGGGGCTGGGCGAGGCCCGGAGTAGGCCCCCATACCTGCAGCTGATCACCAGCCCATCATCTGTAATTAGGTACACTTATAAGCTTGTGAAATAAAGCGGGGATTACACCGTCCTGTTAAACGTTCGCAAAGTTTCAGGGCCAAACTGTTCTGATAAGACTACAGGACGGTACATTACAGGACGGTACATTACAGGATGGTACATTACAGGATGGTACATTACAGGACGGTAC